>JAUTCZ010092339.1:0-15828 GCA_032273805.1 Melanodrymia brightae
AGTAGCAAGGGATCTTTCATATGCACTTTCCCACAGACAGGTTAGCACATACCACGGCCTTTGTTAAACCAGTTGTGTACACTGGTCGGTATAAGTGGTATTACACCTACCGATTGAGCCTGGCAGACCACTCACTCTGGGTTGGAGTCGGAAAGTGAGATCCACCAGTGGGATTCGAACACTGTTTCTACCAGCCTGTAGTCTGAAGCATTAACCACTACACCACGGAGGCCGGTGATATTTAATAAGTAGCAAGGAATCTTTTATATGCACCTTCCCACAGACAGGATAGAACATGCAATGGCCTTTGTTAACCAATACACTGGCTGGTGTAAGTGGCGTACACCTACTCATTAACACTAACAAAGTCCTTACTAGGGTTGGATCAAAAATCCCATCACCTTGAGTGGGAATCGAACCCACTACCTACCAGTATTGAGCCCGATGGTCTAACCACTACATCACTGATCTGCTCCAGGGCTTATTATTATTAATGTCTTAATGTGCTGTCCAGAAGGGTTTGGGGTGAGTTATTGGGTGGTGGAATTTGTACCAACATGAACAATAAAAGACAGTTCTAGGCAATTGACAAGAGTGATTCAGTTGCATTTTATTAGTTACAGCCATGGTTATTTCCCATTCCAACCAGTGATCCATAAAAGGCTGTAGTATATGCTATCCTGTCTGAGAAAGTGCACATAAAAAATCTCTTGCTGTTATTCGAAGAAGGGAAGCGTATGTGGCGACAGCGGGTTTGATATTTGACCAAGTGTTGATATAACTGTACGTTTGACATCCAATAATAATCAATGTGTTTCAGTGGTGTCATTAAACAAACTTTATCTTTAGTTACAATTGTTTAAGTTCTGTTTATTTAAAGTAAATTCCTAACGATATTTTGTGAAATATGTAAGCGCATTGCCTCTTCTTAACTTTTGCATTGTTTAAAGACAATTAATTAATGGTCAGTGGGTTAAACTATCAAGTGATTGGAATGTACATGACTTGGAATTGAATAACTCTGTGAGCTAGTGACAGGTGTTGGAAACTAATGCTTCCTCTGAGATGACAGTTTGGTCCCAGCATACTGGTCAGACTTAGACATTCATTTCAGTCTGGCAGTGGTAACCGTCCCGCTTGACTACCCTCTGAAACATGTAATACTTGCTAAAACCCCATGACAATACACCATATTGCCCGTTAAACACTTTTCAATCACCATCACCGAACGAATTGGAGATCTTTTGAAACAGTGGCTGGTGATACTGATGCACATGCAGCAATCTAAGATCTATTGTAGCAGTTGGCACCTCAGCATTTTATTGTTAAACTTTGTTAATCGGGGCCAACTTAGAGGGAAGTAAGAGAAGATCAATCAAGCATGTTCACTTGACAGAATGGGATCATAGGCATAACTCTACATAGTGCATGTATATATATCCCATCTGAAAACCAGTTCATTGTTATTTATTACCTATGTCGTTTATGTCCTACGACGACTGGGCTTCGGACACAATTATTGGAGACTAGTTGACAGAGATGATGCGTTCTTTGTTTCTTTCTAAAGGTATGTGTCAGGTGGGACAAAAATGGACTTTACTAAATGAAAATTTGGTAAAAGTTTTTGGATTATTTAGATCAAGGATGCCTAGCATCAAAATGTGTGGACATGTTTAGTTATTCTTCGTTCTCAGTTAGCAGGTATTCATGGCTGCAAATGTCCCAACAGTACTATCAGCCATTACATAACATTTAATACTGACAATAAACATTGGACATCAGCAGTGTCTGAGTGCATCCATGAAAAAAAGCAAAATCAGCTTTAATTACTTTTAGCTTGCCAATAGAGGTGCTGCATTATTATTTCTTTTTATGTTTACATTAATATTTAGGTTTTATATATCACAAATATTATATCCATCAGACATGTGATTGATGTCTCATTTCTGGTCATTTTACAACTTATGGTTAATAAATCTATATATCATAATTTCTTTCTCCTGTATCAAAGCTTTATAACTTAAAACTTATATTAAATTTTTAAAAAGTGTCACATGTATTCTTAATATTAGTTTTGTAGAGTCAAATTAATTCTGAACATTATTAAATTAGGATTTTTGCCAAAAAGACTGTTTGTATTAAAAATATAACTACATTGTAGTTAATTTTAAGATTGAAACTACGATATTTTGGGTTTTATTTCACCAGAATATAATTTGAGCTGAATATGGTTAATTAAAAATAATTTTGCGATTTATTTTTTTTCGTAATGGGTCTTTGGATTTTGTTTCTTGTAGCTACGTACCAAAGAAAAAGAACGGGAGTTGCAGAGATTTTTTGCCGAAAAGGAACGTCAGCTTCAGGAAACACAGCTAGCAGTTGCCCGGAAACTGGGAGAAGCCGAGCAGAAAATATCTACACTTCATGCTGGTGAGTGTTACATACCAGTAATTTGCATATTCACATAAAAATGCCAATACAAGGTTTTTTTTGGAAATTGTATTTTGCATGAAGCTTTTTTTTTACATTTAGAATTATATTGCTATTATTATTTTAGAGTATTGTACACTAGTTCGTTGCCTTCTACAGGGTCGATAACCCCCAGTAAGTTTGTTATGAGATACATTTATTATCTATCATTCATTCATTCATTCATTCATTAAAGCTTTCTTTCATTCACAACCTTTCACATGGTTTCTTAATGTTTGTAATGAGGTATTTTTAATCAGTTCGTTCATTTGTTATTTCTTTTATTCACTCGGTTTATAACAATGATGGTAATACTATATGTATTACCATCATAGTTATAAACATTTAGGAAAGAGTTATCTCTCAGGAATAATTGTTCTGTAAAAAAATCTTCTGTATTGTAACACACGTAACGTGGAATGGGCCTGTACTGGGGCCCCTCACCTGAATTTCTATTTTTTAAATTGAATTTCTGTCAACTGCGATAAGATGGCATTCAGTTATAGGCTACAATACCCCTTCCAAAATAGTAGGATCTACTCATCTAGTTCAACAGTAGAACATTTACCTGAGGTGTGTGAGGTCGAGGTTCAATCCTCCTCAGTGGATATGATGGGTTTTTTTCCATTCCAAGCAGTGGTCCATAATTGGTACATTAAGACTGTGGTCTATGCTATTCTGTTCATTGGAAAGTGCATATAAAAGATCCCTTGCTGCTAATTGAAAAAGAGTAGCTAATGTGGCAGCATCAGCAGCAGGCTTCTTTTGAGACAATATAACTGACATCCAATAGTATTTAGCAATGTGCTCCAGTGGTGTCGATAAACAAACCAAGTTTATCTTTTACTCTTACAATCAATTTGGTACTGGCCAGTTACCTGCAACATACATGTACTTAGTCATTCCACTTCCAGATTTCTTTTACTTCAAAGAATTTTTTATATTTTTCTACGACCATTTCCTATGTTAGTTTGGCTTATTAGTAATACACATGTACACATACATGCTTTATCTAAATTAGATTGAACCCATGTGTTTGTGGATTTATATAGTACATGTAAATTATTTCAGATAATTGGGCTAATCAATACTGCGAGACACCTGTTTGTTATAATGTAGGTTGAGAACATGTTGGCAAGTAGGTCAGGTCAACAGTGGCGAATAGAAGGGGTCTTGTATATATACATTACCTGAGTAAACATTTTCTTGGCCTATTTCTGATAGTCATTGACATGCAGTGTGGCAGGGATGGAACCGGGACAAGCTTATAATCTTTGGTTTAACATTTTGTATTAATCTAAACCAGATTCATTTTATAGCCCCAACATAAATAATTCCACTGATGTTGTTCTCAGCGTTAGTTAGGTTTATTATTCTAACCAATGTCTTAGTAGTCTGGAGGCCGAATCCAGAAAAAAGTGGCTTAAAATAGGATTTCGTTCTACCCGAGAGAGTCAAAGCAACTACCATGGTAATAATTCCATGTCGGATGTTGTGCTGTAATATCCCAGTGGAGGTCAACTTTGAAAAGTGTGTAGGAGGTCATCAAAGGTCATGGGGGTACGAACACAATGCTAATTTTGTTCGGATTGCAAAACTCATTGCCATTTAAACACAAAATCCATCAGTCATAATTTGTACCACTAGATCACAAATCCCATTGAAATTGAAGTACATTTTAATCCAAACAAATGGAATAAGTGCAAAATGACCAATAACTAAAATGGTTTCAAACTAATTTGTTTCCTCACTGTATTATATAGAAATAAAGAAAAGATGTATCTACATGTATAAATCTATAACATATCAAATATGTCATTTTCAGTTGCAGTCAGATTCAAATGTAAAATGTGTTTACATTTGTTACAGGTGCAAATAAGTGGGTGGATTATTTCACTTTTGTCAAAAGGGACAAACTATATATTTGTTTAAACTTGTTAATGATATGGATTATTTATATGTACATTATGTCAGATAATCAACTTCATCTTATAACAGTGTAATATTACAAATAATACACAACAACCGGGCAAAGTTGTTTTATCCATAACTTATAACAATAGAAACACTACTAAGGAAAAATCGATCTAAATTGTAATTCAATTACTAGCACCAGAACTCACACTGTCACAATAAACCTGTCATATAATACATGTACATGTAATTTGGAAAAAAAGAGAAATTTGTTGTGGCTTTTAGAGTATGAACCTACAGATAAATGTAGGCCTACACTTTATTATTTGCATCTCAAATGCTATGATTTTATTTGAACAGCAGATGTGGTTACAGCTGCGTTATCAGATAAAAGATAAAGGATAAAATTGATTTGTTTAACGACATCACTGGAACACATTGATTAATAATCATCCACTATCTGATGTCAAACACATGATTATTTCAGATTACTGGGTACGTTATATATCGCTTTAAACGGCTAAACTGTGTGACACTTTATTGCAGATTGTTTTTTAGCGGCATACAGTAGCGGCGTGCGCCTAATGTGGCAATGAAGAATGACCGACTAAAATAGCACAATAATGACGGAAAAAGCCTGATTACTTCAGGGAGAAGCAGAATCATTGAATTGTAACTGGATATGTTGTGCGTAATAATTATACGAAAAAGGATTTTAAATTTGGATTTATTACTTTATAGCTATTTCTGTACTAATTATTGATGCTTTTATAAAACGATCCAGAATTTGTGAATAGGATGGGAGCGACATGTATAGTGGATGCTGCCATTTGCCAAACCTGCCGATTCACTCTTATTTTCTGCTTATTGCCAACTTGATTGTCTTGTCTCTTGTTCTTCGCATCTGCTGATGGTGGAAATTATCAATATTATATAATCAACACTTCCAACATCACACCTGGCCGAGAAATGTACCCTATTACATGTAGGTTTGAAGAGATAAATCAGTACATGTAGATATGTGTGGAAATTTTGTCCGATGCACATGTATGTGTTAGTGTGTGTGTGCTCTTTCTCAAATTATATCTAGGCAACAGAACCAGCACCTGTAATTGTTATGTAACTCTTACACATCTGCTGCTGGTTTGCTGCAAGATATATATATATATATACTACACGTACACATATATGTACTATTATTATATACTTAACTACTTTAGTAATGCAACACCTTTTATGCATCATTACAAATGAGGCAAAACAAACTGACTACAACTTTAAAGTTTATGGTGCCAATATTTAGGCTCTGATTAGAAAAGAACAAAGTCAGATATTTTCATATTTTGATAAATAAATGTAATTAAATTATTTTATACACTGAACATCGAATTGTGTGGCAGTACATGTATGTCATGCATGAGCAGAAGTTCAGTGCACGTGATGTATTTGTACAAGACATGCTCCCTCGAGAATAAAACAATATGTTTTGTGAAAAGAAAATGCGTGAAGATGATACGGATGCGAATTTACAAGTGCCACTGTGGATATTGGGAAATATTTCCCTGGCCCTTGAAATTCTGACAATATTACGATGGGACATGATTGATTTCGCAAACTAGTTTTGCAATGGCCATTTTAAAGAAAATATACCAGTAGGCCCTACTGACAAACAACAAGTTACATTGAATATTATCATTCAGAACACTTCAGTCAACTATCAAGAATCTATTGTAGCATTCCGAGTGAGATGGAACCAAAAGTTGTAAAAAAAATCTGTTTAAAAACATCAATAAAAATTGAAATGCTGTCATCAATCACTTATACAACAGCGTTTTCATTGGGATGAAGAAATGAAAATGGTTCACAAGATATCGATATATGTTTTATTAAGACGTTTATTGTAAAGGAGTAACAACAGCTGCCAAATTACAGGTGAAAATGTTCTGGTACCAGTAAGCTTAACTTTAGTTGAGGGGTATCAGACGTGCTGCAAGTCTTGCAGAAAAGATAAACCTGTAACCACCATCTGTGCATGTTCACATTTGCAGACCTGGCTTCTCCAGGTACGTGACTTCCAATCTCGTACACATTCCTGCAGCAAAACACTTCCCAGTCAGACTACGACTACCGGTAACCGTTTTTATGGAATTTCCTTGGAATGAGCTTACTATGTACTTTCACCATTCATAATATTTTGGGTGATGCACAATTTTACCTTGATTCAAATTACATGTAAGCACATACCGTTACATGTATTGGTGTCAAATATAAAGAATATATTTTTTGGGGTGTTTAAACTTTAATGACACACCTGGGGAAAAAAACTGTATAATTCAGGTTCATTGCCAGGCTTTACAAATTACATTGTAATAGACTACATTTTTTTAATACAATGATCAATAGTACATTAACACACACAGATATTGACTTGCTAAACTTGTGTTTTGGAAGATTTTTTAAGTCTCAACTGTTACTTACAATGTGAAAAAATAACAATTTTAGTGTTTAAATACTTATAGATAAGGGATCTAAGCTTGAAAATAATTTCATGTTCTATCTCAGTGTAAGAACATGTGATATCCCAAAATGATTCCGAATTAAAAAAATTTGTACGTGTAGTAAAACTTATGTCGTAATTCTGAATATCGCATTCTCCTACACTGATATACATTTTTTCAGTGTAGTCCATTGGTTGGACCTGGAAAAAACAATGGTTCTTACTGTAGAGGTTTGATCATTGCTCTGACAGGTATCATATGGTATGTATGTCATAGTATGTACTTTCCAGCTATGAAACTGTTTTTGAAATACTTGACATGCATGGTAGTGTTCCCATGAAAAGTTATTGCATTAAGGACAGTTCATAAATGTCAATGTGTTTCATAATCTAAACAATGTTTGGAAGTGGGTGAGTTAGGAATAAAAGTGCCGGCGTTGGATCAAACCCAATCATAATTTTTTGGATTATGATAAACAGACATTTGTGCACAATCCCTTACCAAAACCAGCCTTACGTTCAATAAGCGTGAGCGTTCTGCTACCGAGCGTTCTGCTACCGAAACAAAACGTTTTGTCACCGATGTTTGCATCTAACATTAAATGAATGTGATATGATAGTACATGATCGGTACCAGTCACATAGTTTGCGAGTGCTCGCCTTACTGAACGCAAGGCTGGATTCATCTATTTCAAAATATACATAAAAGTAACTTTTTTTTAAATTTACATCGGTATAGCCTACAATATATACATGTGGTGACAGCGGCAGCAGGTGAAACTAATTCAGTTAGTCTCACAATTGAAGACATTGTTCCAACAATTGAAGCTTCTGATCCAGACATCATACATGTACCGGAAACTCAACCTGCTGTTTAGTGTGAATCCCTGATGGCTAAATGTACATGTATATGCATATGTTGATAAGATGTGTGATTAGATACATGATTGTAGGCTTATACTACTAGTACTGCACCATAATGCACACTATAATCATGGTAATTTTATTAAAGGTCAAAGTGGCAATTTGACATACAGTAATTTAGCATAAAAACTGGTTAACATATTATATTGCAGCAAGTGTAGGTACATGTATATACACTTTATCAGAAATGGTGTCCACAAATGTTTTAGAAGTGGGACAAAAAGGCACACAGATCTAGTCAATAAATGGCGCTCGTAAAAAGAGCACCATAGGAAGTCATCGAAAAATAGCGTCAAATGTTTTGTGAATGGTAAACAGAATAAATTACATGATTAAAATGGTGCTAGAATTTTTGGAGACTGTATTGGTTACCCTACTTTCCATTCCACTCTAGAAAAGCTGTAAGATTTATAAATGTCTATTGTCCTGCACATAAACGCTTATTCAAGTTAGTCATCATGATGCTTATGTCATTAGAATTCCAATACCATGTACAGATAAAGTTTGTTTAACGACACCCTGAATATATACACCTGAATACATCAAAGGCTATGTTAAAATATTTTATCTTGCTAATCAAACAAGAGTAGCTTATATATATATGTATGCCAGTACCTTCTGTGTTGATGTACTTCAATAGCCAACAATTATTAATCAATGTGGCTTCATTGGTGTCGTAACTAAACGAACAAATTGTATCTTTTATACATGTAATACATGTATCTATTGCACACAACAACTTAGTTTTTAATTGTTCTGTTTTGCAGGGCTGTCACTGACCCACGGGATGGCAAGCGCGTCGCCCTGAAGAAGATGCCAAATGTCTTCCAGAACCTAATATACTGTAAACGGGTGTACAGAGAGCTCCGTATGCTATGCCACTTTCGTCATGACAACGTAAGTGCATTTCAGACTTTATATTCAAACAGTTGACTCTTTGATTCCAAATCGTGAATATATTAGTCACTGGGCATGTTATTATATACATAATTATTGTAAAAAGTACTTTTGTCTTTAATCTTCAACTAATCTGTTCAAGGGCCAAGGAGCATGATAAAAATGTGAGGTGGGGGGGGGTGGGGGGGGGTTGGGGGGTGGGGGGTGGTAGAGTGTGGGGCCTACATCTGAACATCTAAAAATTATATGGTAAAAAAGTCAGAAACATGGGGTGGGGCATGGCCCCCATGCACCCCCCTGCACCGCCATCCCTGCAGTTCAATGATTTAAATGGTCCCTGCAATAAGTTAATATCCTTTTGAGTTTGCTTTCCACTTATTGACTGACTGCCTACCAGTATTTCCTATATGTACACAGGTTCAAACACGCCACACAAGCCCATTTAGGCACTCTCTGCTACATGTATAAAGGAACTGAAGTACTACCGGTATGATTTCAAAAGCGGTGCCCAAGGCTAACTATATACTAACTGTAGGCCTTTTAAAGATATTTCTCACTGAGAGACTGAGGGTCCCTTTGTAATATGTATTGACAATGCTTCCTTCTACTTCTGACTTATTGGATGTGATGGTCTATTTAAGGCTACTTCACACTTATTGGATGTAAAGGTTTATGTAAGACTCTCTGACTTAATGGCTGTGAAGGTTCAATTAAGGTTACATCTGTACTTGTCACTTATTTGATGTAAAGGTTTAATTAATGTTAATTCTCACTTAATGTTAATCCTCCGTTACAAACATGTGAGAATCTGTTAAAGACGATCGCTCACCATTAATTTGCGTATAATCATTATAACAAGCGAACACACTATCCCTGTTCATCTACATAATTGCATACATTTATTATATGACTACAAACAACAACAGAAATGTCATTATAATTATTACGTTAAATTGCTTCGTTTACAATATACGCATCGATCGCTAAAAATAACATTTTGAAAAGTTACGCTATTATCTGGAGTACAGCGAACCGAAACCCAATGTTATTTCCTCTCAGACCGAGCTCCATGCCTCTTGTCACGTGGTGCCTATTTTCCTGCCAAAAACGTGAACGATTCTCTTTAAGGGCTACGTATATGCATATACATTTGATCATGCTAGGTTCTCAAGTACATATGTTGGCTGTGAAGGTTTATTCTGGACTACATGTATGCATGTATTGGATGCTAGGGTCTATTTGAGACTGGATCTCACGTACATGCATTAGTTGCGACACTCTGTTTAAGCTATCTCACATTTTATACAGTACACAACACTCAATCGGTCATTAAGTTATCCAGTGTCATAATAATATGCTAATACATATTGGATAATACAAAAGTGATTGCACAAGCTGACACCTGGATTAAGTGTTCACCTAAAAGGGAATTCATTGTGCTGACACATGTCATATTGAACAAATGATCTGTCGCCTTTATGTCAGACAGAAATAGAGAAATATCAAGGGCCCCGAGCAGTCTGTTTCTCTAGCTCTAACAGCAAGCCAAATTAATATTTCTTGCCCAATGGCCAACCTGTTTTACTCTGCTTTATTACCTTCAATCAGTAAAATACTGAAATAAACCGGTATAAGTGCAAAAATATCAGTTTCGTAATAAAGGTAATGTTTTTTCGTCTTTAGGCAATACTTTCATTTTTGTCCAATTATCCGTTTTTGTGTCATGTTTTACTCTCTGTTCTAACCAGTGCTCCTGAAATGCCATATTGAAGACTTAACCTCAACATAGACTGCTTAAAATTGGTTTTAAAAAAGATTAAGAGTACTCAATATTGTGGTACATGTAGCATGCAAGTTCTCCCATTGTAGTTAACTATGACAGGTATTTATGTATTGTTAGACACTCAATAACCTGTGATTAGAATTTAGGCCTTGGCCTTTGAAATTTAGACTATTTTGTAACAGACCTTGATTGCCATCACAGACTAATTTTAAAATGTTACTGCAATGGAAATTTTTAACAAAATACTGAAATAAGCCAAATTATATTGAATGGTAACATTCAGAACAATTCAGTCGATTATCATGGAGTTCTGAGTGAAATCAAAACAGAACACATGTACATTCAGGTCCGGGTTGTCAGAGGGGTCACTCCAAAAAATTTATTGCACCTATTTTGGCACCATCTTAACCCTGAGAATGAGGTCAATGACCTTGACTGGCAGTACCCAGTACAATTTTCCTTGACCATGATCTCCGAATAATCTGGCAATATTGAAAACCATTGTGCTGCTGACCTCTTATACATTGTAATTTGACTATTTTCTTGTGTCTTCATCTGGACAGAAGTTGTATTGATTATTTGCAATTGAGCATTGCCGTTCAATTCACTGTCCATACAGACATAGACTACTGTGTATTCTCTAATTAAATATTATCTGTTAAATTATATATGCCTCATTTGTTCCAATCTCCAAACGATTTAATCTCATTGTGGCTAAACGACATGGCGATACAATGTGTCTTCTATACATGTATGGTATTTACTGGTACAGGTATATCAAATGTCTACATGTAGATACAGATACACTAAGGTAGCTGCACATGTATCAAACAAACAATAAAAATACTTATACTTTAACATGAGCAGAGTGTAGCTCAGTGAAAGGGCATCCGCCTGAGGTCAACCGATCGATCCTCCTCAGTGGACCTGTTGGGTTATTTCCTGTTCCAACCAGTGATATCCGACTGGTCCATCAAAGACCAAGTGTGAATATAACTGTGTGTTTAACATCCAACAACCGCTGATAATAATCAATGTGTTCCAATGGTGTCGTTAAACAAACAAACTTTTTATTTATCAAACAAACAGTAAATATACTTATATACTTAACACTCCTGTAGGCAGGGGTGGGTAACGCATGGTCTAATTTTAAAGAAGTGTTTTTTGGACACAGCTGAGCATATACAGTTTGTTTAGCTTGTAAGTGGTATTGCTATGCTTACCACACCTGCTACTTTAATGTACATATAAGTATGGTAAGGAATCTGCTATGAATCCTCCCCAGTTCTGCATGGCGCAGAGAGCTGCTGTGATAGCTGCTGTGGTACCCGCGGCGCTTCGAAGATGTTCGTATTAAAGCTCTCAATGACATGGAACAATGAATGGCATGTGGCCACATGATACAATATTTATCTTTGGAACTGTATTTACACTCCCCAGCATTATATTATTGCATACCAATACAACCCTTTGAGATTTGTTTTCATAGCTATATGACATTTGTTTTCTGTTTTTTTTTTTAATGTAACTGAGGTTTGCTTGGTATTTGAAGACGAGATCAAATTATAGTAGCATTGTAAATACTTCTATGTATTGTCAATGTATCTTTCTGATATAATTTTCATTCTACAGTATTAAACAATCCAAAGAAATTAAAAGTTAATTTCGAAATAAAAAAAAGTTTTCCATTCATACCCGTGTATAGCATTTTATTAAATTCCACCCAATTTTGTGTTTCCCCCAGAGTGGCAGTAATGATGATCCTTCACCATAGGTTTTAGATCCTGTAGATGTTGATATACTAGGGCAGACTCAACTGTGGGGGCGGGAAGAGGGTGTGCAGTGTATCCATGACTTGTATATCAAAAGCTGTGGTATATGTTATCCTGTCTGGAAAAGTGCCTATAGAAGATCCCTTGCTGCTAATCAGTAAGAGTAGTCTATGTGGTGCCAGAGGGTTTTCTATTTGGAAATCATGTCTCAAAATAGCATTTGACATCCAATAGCCAAGATTATTAACAGGGTGCAATTTGTTTTTAAAATTGTGATTAGCAGTTTTTTTACTGGATGGAGAATGGAAAAGCACTTTTATAAAATGAGTAATAATAATGCATCGCGTTTTGCAATGCGAATCAAGTCATTCTGAAGCCTGATCAATGTTCTCATGAGGTGTTGGATTTAAAAACAAACCAACTTTATTTTTATGCTTTGTTAATCAGAAGACTTGTTTATAACAAAAACTACATGTACTGTGGGAATTACTGTGGTGTCCACTTAACATGTTTTACAGGTGGACCCAGTATGTACACTGACATGTGCTTTTTGTTTTACCTGTAATTGAGTCCCCTGACTGTTTGAGAGGGAGCAACACCCAGCTGTGAGAGAGAGAAAGTGTGTATCCATCTCTGACTTGTGAGCACTCGAATCATGCTGCTACATGTACATGTACTCTACATGTAGTGTAGCTTCTTCATGGCTCACTTGTACGAGGTACCTGACCTTCACTAATAAATGTGTGTCTGCTATTTCAGGTTCTTTCATCATTAGACATCCTACAACCACCTCACATCGACTTCTTCCAAGAAATGTATCCTTCAGTACTAAAGTATTTTACCATTTAAATGTTGCCACTGTAGCCTCTGAAAGGTCTGTATTCTTTTTATTATAATAATAATAATAATGTAGGTTATTTCCCATTCCAACCAGTGATCAATGACTGGTGTATCAAATGCTGGTGTTAATCGAAGAAGAGTAGCCTACATGTATGTGGATGCAGCTGACCAAGTTTTGATATGGCGTCCAATAACCGCTGATTAATAATCAATGTGTTATTAAACAAACTTTATATTTTTTACTATTAAACCATGATACACACATGGAAGTTAGTACATGGAAATTCCTGTATCCTGCAATATTGACCTACAGAGTGGAAACCTCTGTGGTGCATAATTTAATAGTCCGGTAATGTCAATAAACTTTGAACTTCTGTTTGAAATATATGGAGCGCCTAATTGGTCATGCTAATAATAATAGTAATAATAATTAGTCAGCATTAGCACAAACAAATGATCAATTCTGTGCATTTGGATTACCTGTCTGTGTGCACAAATGATTAAATTAGTGTGCACGTATTAGTTGTCCATGTGCACAGATTACTACCTCGACCATGAACATGAATCATGTGTGCACGAATTATTAAATGTTTGCACTTGTAATATTTGTTCATATGCACCAATTTAATAATTCGTGCACACTGAATACTTGTCTGCACATCCAGATTACTTACTTTTCCATTCGCACAAATTATTAAATCATTATAGTTTAAAACAATTGGTACAACAAAGGCTATTGTATTTGCTATGCTGTTTTTGAAAAATAGCATATACATGTATAAATCATATGGCTGCCATTCGAAACAAAAAAGGGCCTACATGATGGCACCCAATGGCCAATGATTAATTAATCACTGTGCTCCAATGGTATTGTTAAACAAATAAACTCTTGTCTTTTAGCATGCTTGTAGGAGTCAGTGATATTAAACTAGCTGATTATTGCTGTCATTTACTGTAAACTACAGACATCCAACTTCCTGTTGTTGTATCTGTCTGGAAAGGGCAAATGTTGCATCTCTTTTTTATGTTTCATTTGGAAACGAAACATCATGATTTCTAGAGCTCTGTGCAGGTTCATCCTTTGATATCGGATCCTGCTTTGGGCCTTTGATAAAGAAAGTTGGTCAAGGGTGGGTGAGGGTTCAATTCAATTACAATTACAAACAGGAGATCCAGCTCAGTGGTTGGATTGCCTACCTGAGCTGTGTGAACACTGCGATCTTCAAGGATTAATCCTCCTAAAGTAGACCGGTTAGATCTATTGGTTTTTTTCCAATCCAAACAGTGGTTCACGACTTGTAACATCAAACGCTGTGTTATTTGCTGTCAAGTCTGGAAAAGTGCATAATAGAATATACCTTGCTGCTAAATGAAGAAGAAGAATGTATGTGGTAGCTCATGTTGAAATCTCTGTGTTTAACATCCATTTGCTTTTAAGCGTCAACCTGATTGATCCTCTCAGTGGACCCATTGGGATTATTTCCCATTCCAACCTTTGATCCATGACTGGTCCATCAAAGGTCATGGTGTGTGTAAAAGCATGCACATAAAAGTTCCCTTGCTGTTATTTGAAAAGAATAGCCAATGTGGTGACAGTGGGTTTCCTTTGTGGCCATGTGTCAATATAACCATGCATTTGACATCCAATAACTATTGATGAATATTCAATATGTTCCATTGGTATCATTAAACAAATTATCTCTCTTGCCAATTGCTTTTGATTAGGTAACATTTCTTTTTCGCTTATATGTATAATTTTTAAGGTGCTTTATCCAAAGAAAGGTTCTAGCAACTTTCCCCCAATCCACCCTCCACCCAATCCACCCTCTGCCCTAATCCTTCCCTTATGCATAGTCTTTCAACAAAGGCTCTACCTAAGCCTAAGGTGTGTCTTATTCAATTCTGATAGTCTGGTCTTTTGAGGTTGCAGAGTTCAAGGTAGATTAATTGGATTGTAATCATATAAACTGATCTCATTGTGGCAAACGGCTTATTGATTCGCTACTATAATTACCATCTCCTAATGAATGTTCGACAAAGTGAAAACGCATGTACAGTTGCATATAATGATAGAGCCTTCATTCATTTTGTATGGGCAGGCCTTGTTAAGCACTGATGTCGCAGGAAATTGTCTGTCAAATCAACTCGAATGGGAAACCGTGCTTTCCTTCGAGTGGTCGTCGTTCATTCATGAAACGTGTAGTTTAGAAACCTGTATGAAAATATACAATAGTTGTACAGGAAGTGGTTTATATTAATTTCATGTACTATTAAACTCAATTTTTTGTTCCATCAACATACAAATTGTTACAATGTAGAAACTGCTGAGCTCATCCGTATGTTACACAGATCGTTATTTACAATTTACAACAGAGAACTTTCTTTAAATATTTACCTTTTTACAGAAATTCAAAGAATAGTTTGTCAGCAACTTTATATAATTTTATGGATATAAAATAGACCTGTTAGTGTGGTGGGGTGGAGGGGAGGTTGGGGTGAGGGGTGGGGGTGTTGTCAGGCACTTGAGATATGTTCCTCACTATGAAAATACCACGAATTTCATCACTACCAACTTTACTTTTATCAAAATTTTCTCATGCTATTTATTTATTGTAACAAAAAAAATAAAATATTACAACTACAGTAAAGTACTCCTATAACGAACTGCAAGGGACCAGGAACATTGGTTCGTTATATCAGTAGTTCGTTGTATACATTTACAGAAGTTCGAA
>JAUTCZ010092450.1:0-15824 GCA_032273805.1 Melanodrymia brightae
TATGATAATAATAATATTATTAATAATAATAATAATAATAATAATAATAAGAATAATAATAATAATAATAATATTAATAATAATAATAATAATAATAATAATAATAATAATAATTATAATAATAATAATAATGATAATGATAATGATAATAATAATGATGATAATAATAATAATAATAACAATAATAATAATAATAATAATAGTAATAAATAATAATAATAATACATGTAATAATAATAACTGTAAACTAATTATTATGTCCTACACAACTGACAAAATGACATATGTTTATTATAATATAATAATTATATGCGTCCCACAGGGAGGAGTCCTATCACCTACACTCTTCTTGATCTTTATCAACAATCTGATACAGGAACTCCAAAAAGAAATACTAGCTGATGACTTGGTGATCTGTTGCAAGGACGAATATGCCACTACTACTGCCACCTTCCGAATGCAGATAGCGGCAGAGAAACTGAAAACCGGCATCTATAGTTCAAACTATAATGCAGAGACCCAAGCCCTAGTGCAGGCCGATACCATGATAAAGGAATAATTAAAAGATGTATGTCAACAAGTTGTCTTCCTCTCAGATGCTCGTTCAGTTCTGCAAGTCGTAAAAAGGGTACAAACGTCATCATCTGATGGAAGGCATTCAGGAGGTTGCGAAGGAAAGACAAGTAGCCCTAACATGGATTCCAGACCACGCCAGGAAATGAGGAAATAGACCAGCAAAGCAAATGCAACCAAATAAAAGCATTCGCTTCTCTGAAAAGATATCCTTGATCATGGTAACCAACAGGCCCAGGACATTGAGGGAATATTATTACCATGGTAACCAACAGGCCCAGGACATTGAGGGAATATTATTAGCATGGTAACCAACAGGCCCAGGACATTGAGGGATTACTATTATCTTCTCAGCCGTTCGGAACAGGTAACTCTGATACGTTTCGGTACAACAGACTGAATGTTCACATGTTCAAAAAGTTCAAGCGAGTTTATTCACCAACTTGTAGGGCAAACAACAGAGTAGACCTTACAGAGGTGTTCAATCTATCAAGAATTGAGACAGTCTGAGTGGCCCATCGAGACTCCTCTACATACCGAGCTCTATGGTGACAGATGTAAACAGGAAAAGACGGCTTATTTCATAAGGCAGACTGGACTACTGGTGTAGCTCGTGAAGGACAAGAAGCAATACAAGCAATGCAAAGAAAACCTCATAGGGTATCTACTGGGGGTGGGGTGTTGAGGTCAGGGTTGGACGTCCCGCTCAAACAAAGGTGATGACGCGCTACACACAGCCTATCTCACCTTGGGGTAGCGCTTTTGCATGCATAATGCAAAAGTGCTACTCAAATGCACAGATAGCAGTACCTACACGTGGTCCCCCTGTTTTAACGAAATCTGCTACCTGTACGACCGAGTCCCTGGCGGTATATCTGGGAAGAGGGCAGACCGGGCTCTTAGCTTTGGATAGCAGCCAGTCTAGGAGAAGGAAATCTCTGACTCAAAAACCACCACTGCCTTGTGGTTAGTTCCCGCAAGAACAAAGGCTAAGAGAAGGACAACTCTGAATATAAAACTAGAAGGCCGAAGACGAAAGTACGGAGCCACAGGCGCTCGCTAGCAAATCACTGTACTATGCACTCCAACGCACATGACAAAAGGCGAACGCAAAGAAGAAGACTGACCCCTCAAACGACTCTTGCTATGGTGTTGCGTGACACTCATCATTTACCAACTAATAGTGCAACAGATAAACTCAGATATGAAACGTACATGTATTGTGCAGTTTTCTGACGCAACCATACAATTTGGTACAATGATTCTGGATATCATAACAGTAATTTAAGATCGAGAACAATCTTGAAATGAAGGTCGTGCGTTGTGACCTTGTACTTGGTTACCATTTTGAATTTAGCCCTGTGTATAATATATTTTGATCATTTGCATCTGCTGTATCACCTTCTATTAAAAAAATTACTTCTGTCTAAATTACTAAACCCATCTTAATAATTATAGTGTAGGCATGAACTATTAATGTTATGGCAGAAAACATCAAAATGGCTAGCAAATTTCATATAACGGCATCGAGTGGTATCACTAATTTTATTCTTTATAAGAAAAATCAATAATTATATTAATCAGTAGTAATACCTTTGGCATTTCCTTCTGTCTCGACAAGGCAACAAAATAGTCTGTAAGAACTTCCTCTGCTTTCATTTGCTTCAATTCTGCGAAGAAGATATAATCTTCTGTTGGCTTCCGACAACCAAAATACAATCTCATTTCGCCCCAACCACTTTTATCGCCATCTGCAATATAATAAAATGATAGAAGACTTTTTTGTTATGCAATTTGCCTTCGAATCTTCAATTTGTAAATCAGTGTGGTTCAAAGATTGACAATGGTTGAGCATAGTCAGTCTATTTTAAGTGTTTAACTCACAATGAAGACATCAGACATCAATATCATGTACCTGTATCAATCAATGGTCTTTAGTACAGCAAATGTCTGCAAAGGGATATAACTTTAAAGAGAATAACTCACAACGTAATAAAACGAGTTACACGAAAATTCATTTATGTATAACAGAAGATAAACTACCGTCCTTATTTATCTACATAATCGTATACATTTATTATATGAAAAGAAATATCAAAATACCGGCCTCCATGGTGTAGTGGTTAACGATTCGGGTTTCAGGTTGGTAGGTACTGGGTTCGAATCCTATTTGCGGCATATTGGATTGTTAATCGCAGTACCAACTCCATCCTAGAGTGAATGCTCTGCAATGCTCAATGGGTAGGACCAAGGTGTACTTCCACTTACACAGACCAGTGTCCACAACTGGTTCAACAAAGGCCGTGGTATGCACAGTCCTGTCTGTAGGAAAGTGCATATAAAAGATCCCTTGCTACTTATCAATTCGGAGTACCGGGTTTCCTCTATCATACTAACACTATCTTCTATCCTGGGCAGGCAGTCGAATCAGCTGGACTACATGACCATGACAGACGTGCTTGAACTTAATTGGATATAGGCACGTAAATAAGTTATAACTAACTAATGTCAAAATGTTATTATATTAGGTCAAATTCCCTATTTTACGTCGTATGAATAACTCCACAAAACACTCAACCAAAAAATTACAACACTTCTAGGGCCACTGCTATTGTCTGCAGGTGCAGCAGATATTGTCTGAAGTCACCCGGCTGATGTATTCTGGAAACAGTAGATATAAAAACACTTACGTGTAGGAACAGGATGCATTTCCTTGTCAATCTTTCTCTGCTGCCAGAAACTTCTGAAAGGCGCTATTCCTGTCCCTGGACCAACCAAAATGATTGGTAATGTCATATCCTCTGGCATTCTGAAGCTTGGAGCCCTGGAAGAAGAGAAACGTAAAGTTGTGCCTATGTTTAAAAATAAGAAAAATCATATTGATATTCACCTCATTGTACAATATTTAATTAGTCACTGGTTAGAACGGGAAATAACCCAACATGTCCCCTGAGGAGGATCGATCATTTGATCTATCAAACCGCAGGCAGACCCTCTACAGCTCCATTATTTAACGAATACACAGAAAGTTGTAGCATTTTACCAAAACATAAAAGGTAAAATAGAGGAAAACAAACACAGAATACAATTGATTAGAACTGTTACATACGCTCTGACAGTGCATGGAACCATTTCGCCAATCTCACAGCGATTCAGCCATCCTGAACACACACCCTCGTGTATAGGTCCAGCACCATCTACAAAGACAATGAATATGTTTCATCCTCACGAATGAAATATTTCCACTAGAAAAGCGTACACGTTCTATTTATTATGTGGGATAATTACACGTATGCATCGTTTTAAATAAAAATAACTCTATCCACAGAAAGCGTTTTAACCCCCAGAATATATGTGACATGTAGCCAACAGTTACTACTTCCCAATAGCATTAGATGCGTACATAAAGTGGCATCCATCTTAAAACTGGCGAGTGTGGCTTTAAGGTATTGAACTTCTTTTTAGAATTGGATGCAAAGTTAAAGTATGGACATCACCTTGTGTCCTATAGCGGACCACTGCTATAGTTGCATGGATCTGGTCTGACCTTAAGGTATTGAAATTCTTTCTAGAATTGGATGGAAAGTTAAATTATAGAGATCACCTTGTGTCCTATAGCGCACCACTGCTATGGTTGCGTGGATCTGGTCTGTTTATAGGGTATTGAAATACGTTAAAGTATAGACCTCACCCTGTGTCCTATAGCGGACTACTGCTATGGTTGCATGGATCTGGTCTGTTTTTAAGGTATTGAAATACGTTAAAGTATGGACCTCACCTTGTGTCCTATAGCGGACTACTGCTATGGTTGCATGGATCTGGTCTGGGGTGACGAGAGGAGAGGAGCTGATGCTGTAGAAACGTTGCTGTAGGAGGGGAAGCTGCGTCATAATCAACGACGGTGGGACTTTCAGCGAAGGAAACTCATCGAGGACTTCTAGTAGGTTTGGGGTCTTGTCATACTTCCATTGTTCGTACAATTTAGATACCTGCGTGAACAGGCCAGTTGCGATCAATTGTAGTAGAATATTATACAATAAAAGACGGTACAAGACAAAACGGTTATCTCTGAACAAGATAGTTCTAGAAGGATATTAAACCAATTGTAGCGACATGTGAGAACTTCCTGCTTCACAGGGTAGTGATAATATCATTAGCAGACATAATAAATTTAAAACAGCAAGGGATGTGTAGTATACAACTCCCCACAGACTTGTTAACACAGACCACGGCCTTTGTCATACCAGTTGTGGGGCACTGGTTGGTTGTTGTTTTACACCTCTCCATTGATTCGTGCCTCGGCACTATGGATTAAAGTCGGTACTAGGACTAAACATATTATTTGATTGGAATTTGAATCCAGTAGGCTACCTATCGACCTTACTTCCGGTTATTTAAACACTACAGCTTACCGTAGCCAGTTCCTCTATATGTTCCTTATCAGCATCACGTGATGCTTGGGTAGCCAATAGTTGTAGCAATGATTGTGATGGGGGTGTGGTTACGTCTAGGTAGCGTGTAATTGCTGTTCGAAGGCTGCATCTGGGCATTTTCTCAAACGGTGTCCATGCCTTACTTGTACCTTATTAAAAATGGAAAATATGATAAACATATGTTATTTGACTACATCCCGATCTTTCAAGAAAGAATACACCGATATAATGTTCCCATTAAAGACGTCATTCCACTAAACATGCATAGCAGACAGACACTATACATTCATTCATACATTCATATTATTACATTCATTCATTCAAATACATCTATGGTGTAATTGTTTTGATCACTATAACATGTACATAGTTACCTAAATGGGTTGTCTTCTCTTGCAGTATTTCCACTTGGATCACCTGGTCGGGAGGTGGCGCATTATGAAGACGTGCCAAAATAGCGTCCACCAAGTCTGGCGGGTTGGCTGAGTAGACACCTATATGGTCACCAGGATGATACAGCAATTCTACGGCCCCTCCATGATCCAGTTTTGTCAGAATCGTCTGTCGTCTAAACATAAAATTTTATATTGAAACTATCAATACAAATGTTTAAAACCTTGCTATTAAATAATGTTGATGCAATTATGATCATTAAAAAATCAGGCATAGAAACTGAAGTGTGTGAGGAAAACCAAGCAAAACGAATGAAAATCACTAAATTAATCTTAATTACAGGCAACAATATATTAGTACTTTATTAAACATCGTTCAATTTATTTTAATTAAGTGCAACTAAGTTAATAAATAATTAAACATTGCGCCAGACATGTACAGTTATATAAATAACATTAATAAAGTATGCTCCATGTATTTTAGTTGTATGCATCGCATCTATAAAAAATATAGTATAATAGTCCACACGTTGAACGTTAAAAAAATCGTCATACATGAGCACACATAAAAAATTGTAAGCAAAAGATAAAAGGGCACGTAAATATTTGGATCCGCCCTTGCTCTACAAAACAAGATACTCACGGAGAATGAAGGCTCTGCAGCTGGATTCGTTCCACCAGTATACACGGACGTATTGACTTGGAGTGCAATTTTGATAAAGCTACAAATAACCAACAATACAAACAACTAAATAGTCTTGGAACATATTTATAAGTAGTTTATTAATAATAAATAATAATTATTTTATCTTTCTGTATACGTTTTAAAATGTATTTTTTCATCCTTAATTTTTTGTATAAATAATTATCACCATAATGGTTATAACTATATTTAGTTGTGTGGTTAACAGCGTTTAATGACTTGACCGTGTCACTTGCACATCTCGCGAGATGTAAAACATGTTTTCATCCCTTCTGGATGCTGAAACATCTGAGCTTGTAAGTTGGGTGTCATTATTAAAAGTGAATCCGCAACTTTTTTTGTTTCCCTTCACTGGCATGGTGGCAGCGGTGGGATGAAATGTGGGTTGAGATGGTCCTCTTGTGTCAGTAAAATCATCATCATCACCATCATCATCGTTATCATCATCGTGATCATCATCATCATCATCATAATCAGTCTTTTGTATGTGATGTGGGTTTGTTTGAAATTTTAATGGGTACCCAATAACAATCACTAATTTCTATTTTGTATAAAGAAACATGTCCCAATAATAGAAACATACTCTCAATCGAGACCCAACGAACTCGTCGACTTCAAACATATTTGGAGAATTATGACACATGAATATATAAATACAATATGAACTACGTTGTTTACATCAGTTTAATTAATGTGGTATTCAGAATGTATGAGGAAGAAACCATGCCATATGATATCAGTATATCTAGGTGCGTGGTTAACAGTATTTAATGACTTCACCGTGTCACATGTGTAAATCTCGTGAGATGTAAAGCACATTTTCATTTCCTTCTAATTGCTGAAACCTCTGGGCTTGTCAGCTGCAGGTCATTATTTATAGTAAATTGTAACTTGTTTTATTTCCCTTGCTTCACTGGCATATGTATTAATATATATGTGTTGATATATCATATTTATAACTGATAATCTGCCTATAGCCATGTATTGATTAAACGAGTCCAACTCTTCTGAGACCATGAGTTGAACTCACTGTGCATTTAATATCCAATAGCCACTGATTAATTAATCAATGTACTCTAGTGGTGTCAGTACACATAGTTTATATATTGGCTGTTGATGTTAAATTACCTTCACATATGTCCACTTCCTTCTCTTTCTCCAGAGGCATTATTCTACATTTGGAGGCGGACCAATTGAGGTCAGTATTTGACAAGGCATCGGTTGCCTCCGACATGTTTACGTCATCACCGAGGCAGAAAGTATCACATGCAGCCTGCAAGAAAAAATGTCGTAAAATGGCAAAAAATACATCAATACAAGTATTCCTGACATGCATCGTACTACGTCACATAATTAAGATAAGGTAGTAAGTGACATGGTATTACATTGTCACTTACGACCTTATCTTAATTAGGTGACGACTAGTGTATACATACAACCATGGTTATTGCTTATATTGGTATGCTTTTGATTACATATATGACAGGAGAGGGACGTAGTTCAGCATGAGAGCATTTGACTTAGGTTCGAGGGTTCACAGGTTCGTATCTCTTTGGTGGACCCATTGGGTTATTTCCCATTCCAACCAGCGATCGTTGGCTGATTAAAGGCTGTAGTATGCGCTATCCTGTCTGTATACCATAATCCACGAATGGGATTCGAACCCAGCACATACCAGTCTTAAGCTCGATGCGTTAACGACTGCGCTACGGAGTCCGGCATCAGATAGATTAAACCTGGTTTATATGACAGTGTCTCACCTTAAAGACATCCTGTGCCCAATTTCTGAATGATTCCTCTTGGCCACATATCTCATCTCCTTCGCCAACAGACACAATTCTCTCCGCACCAAGTTCAGAAAGGACGTTGTCTACGTAATGGCCAAATGCACAGAAGTTGGGATAGGCTCGCGAACCAAGTGCAAACACAGAATATCTGCAAGTAAACGCATCAGAACATATTTAACACTTCAATTGTAGATTAGACTCCTGGTCAAGTTGATCAGTCGTTCTATTGTAGACTCAAAATCTCTATTTTGAAATTGAAAAATGAATCTCATTTTGATTACCTCACGTTTCCCAGTGGACCGCTGTCCATTGTTAAGTTGTCATCTTCATCCGTTTTTGTCCCAGTGAGTTTCACCTCTTTGTCACTTGACACACTCATGCGGATGTAAGATGCGGTTTTTACTTCTCCGCTGAAAATGCAAATGTATGGATGACATTTGTTAAAAGGAATAACCAATTTGCGTTAACACTGTGATATACTAAGCATGCATAATCCTAAGATGACAAAATTACGAGTGCAGTACCTATAACATAGCTGTGACTGTGACATAACATATTAGACTAGACGAATTTCTTGAAAAGATGCCTTTAAACAGCCTAAGGAGCATTTTAGGTAAAAGTTGGGAAAAACACTATGTGGATACTAGTATATAATAATTAATCCACAGTTACAAACTCTGATAAGTTCTATACAGGCAAAGGTATAATAGTCGAGACAATATACGGTTTGAAATCCAAAACGAAGCTTAAATGTCTTTTAGTATTGATGGACATGGGGAATAAAATATATTACAAATCTATCAAATTAAGACCTCCGAAAATGTGTCATTTTCAGGATAGCGTTCTAGATGTCTACCAATGTACTACATGTAACATTGCTATAAATCATTTACTAATCACCTAGAGAGATAATTATAGTGTTTATATGGAGATTTGTTTGTCAATAATTCATTAAGACCAGGTAAACTATCATTAAGTAATCAGGTAATCAATAAGTACACGATTACGCTGAAGATAGTTCCAGATATTTTAAAGGGTTGTGTGTAATTTACCATAGAGTGGTTGCTTTTTGGTGTCTATGCATAGGTTTTTATGGGTTAATTAACAATGCACAACAAAATTAAGATGGCACACAAGCATAACCAGCCAGTTATCCCATACTACTAGTAGTAGTTGTTCTGATGTCTATACATAGGTTTTAGGGTTCAATAGACGTATTAAGACCAGTTAATATACAATTGAGTGCCATATCATATAAGAATTATTCATATGACATTGTATGGTGTGGGATAAGTCTATTCTACCCTAGAATTCATCATTTGGTGCCAGGAACGAGGCTTGCCACCGTAGATCCGTAACTAATGCTGTTTGTAACGTATTTCTGAATAATATGGAGATTTTTATTATAAAAATTAACATTTACTTACATTTTGTTGCCTACAGTATCAATGCTCTTATAGTAGCTTAGTATGGTCGACAAAAGTACACATTCAGCTACTATAACATTTTGGATGACCAGAAACACATAGGATATATTAATACGCATAAAGCAAGATATAAGTAATATGTATATGTATGCCCTCACGTATCAGATCCCTCAGCATTCTTTAGTTCCAGCAGAGCTTTAGCAAAAGCCTGAAAAATGTTTAAAAAGCTTTCAGTTAAAAGTCAAGGACAAATGTTTCCTGTGAATATCAAATATATAACTGAGTCAGTGTAGCCCAGTGAAGATCCACAAATATCATTATTAAAGATGTTATCAAGGTAAAGGTCATCGACAAAATGTCAAAATTTTCTGTTTTTTCATTTTCTCTACGTTTGTATCAGGGCTATGATATATTTTTAGTTACGGTAGATGTTTTAAATATACGCTTGCCAACTGGTTTCCGCACATACAGCAAGGACATTGCGTTCATCGATATATATTAATGGTTTTCCGAACATGTAACAGAACTGACCTCCCCGTTTTCCGGTGGATCACCGTTCCCAAATGTGCTGCTGATAACTAGAACCAGGGCTTCGTGTTCTAGATGAATGACGTCATAGTCGTCCAGACACATCACCTGTAAGTTGAGAAACAATTAGTCTATCACTTACTGTTGTTTCTTATCTATCCTCCTCGTGTAAATATGAAAACTAACAGAATAAATAAAACACAACATCTATCGGTATGATTCTAATCGATGTACATGGCATTTGAAACTTCCTTTGACCGTTTGGACAACCTGGACAGAAAAACAACTTCCAAATAGTTATGAGGGATGCACATAGTTAAGCCCATTTGTGTTAGTTTGTTAATTAGTTAGTTATTTAGTTAGTTATAACTATTTACGGGCTTATATCCGATTAAGTTTCAAGACCGAAAAGTACCAAAATATAATATCAAGCAATAACGAATGTTTCTTTGTCTGCAGGCGCAACAGAGCAGAAACGTTTGATGCCAAAATCAGTGACCGATCCCACTTAATAAATGATCAGTCATGAATAAATCGCTATTCACCGCTTACCTTAGCATCAAACGCGTGTTTGAATATTTCGCATGTAGTTTTGGCAAATCTTTCAGATTTTCCTGTTTCTGTTGCATAAAGTATAACACATTTCACTCTTCTCGCTAACGCTTTTCCCATTAGCTTAGCAGAGAACTTGACAGCTCTGAAAAATAATAATTACATTAAAACAAATGTTCCTATGATATAAATTAATACTAGTATATAAGACGGGTAGGTACTGGGTTCGAATCCCATTCGTAGAATATGGGGTTTTAAATCCTAGTAGGCCTACCGACTCCAACACAAAGAAAGTGCTTCGTAATGTTCAATGGGTAGGTGTACTTTCACTTGAACCGACCAGTGTCCACAACTGGTTTAACAAAGGCCATGGTGTGTGCTATACTGTCTGTGGGAAAGTGCACATAAAAGATACTTGGCTGTTATTCGAAGAAGAGTAGCCCATGTGGCGGCAGGGGGTTTCCTTTGTGACCAAGTGTTGACATAACCATGAGTTTGACATCCAATTCATAATCAGCTAACTTTATCAATGTTTTACATACCTGGCTAATTCCCTAAAACCAAATTTTCGTTTTGGTCTTTCCTGTGATCTGCTCGTTCTTTCGCGATCTTTCTTCCAAACATGTGACTTCCATGCATCATCCTAGTAATGTAATTATATACAACATTCGCCATTAGTATTGAACTTATCAAACATTTGATTTCTACGCATTTAATTAGAAAAGTCCATTCACTTCTACATGGCATCCGTTTAAAATATTAATTCAGAAGTATAATAACATAAAACGAATTAATAAAAAAGAATTGAATGCATTATAGTGTAGGCCTACATTTAGTTCTTTCTACATATCCAACCCAAAGCTATTTTAATTTACCTAGCTGTAATTTATTTGTGAAATAAACGTGTATAGATTAGTTCAAAACATCCACGGACAGATAATTATTGAACCATGGAACTGAATACAGTTTGAGTCTGTTGAAAAAAATAACCTAATGGGTTTCATTCAAAACGTTTTTGGAGTAATTTTTTGTAAAGCATACAACAACATGTCACAGTAACATACTTAATCCGAAAATGCATTGCTACAGTGGTGAATAAAAAAAGTAGTTTTTACCTGATATTCGTATGAGGGTTTCAACTTATATAAGAGCATTTCCTGATGAAAGACCTGAGTAAGACTGCCACTGATTGGAGGAACAATCCACACCCAGTCACCGGGGCAACCTCCGCGAAGCCGCTGCTCGTTTTCCAAGTGCTTAATGAACGAGTCGGATGCGGCATGATGGTCAGTAATGGTGACACCAGCTAACTGCAAAAATAATTTCAAGTTTCATGATCTAGAAACATTGTAAAAGAAATATGTGTACACTGAAGGATCTTTAAAACATCTCTTACTCTTAAAGGTACACTCCCGAGTTTTAAGAGGGATACCATCGTACGTGCTCTTCTAATGTTGTTTGAAACATTGCTGACATTAGATGGCTTCCGTCATAAAACTCGGCTGTGTACCTTTAATTATAATTATACTAGTAATGTACTCAAACATTTAATAGAATAATTATATGCCCCAGAAAGTATGTATCGCAGTTGACGTATTAAATTTAGATGATCCTATCAATAACTTTAATTATATTTATTTATAAGAAGCAGATTTATAGTGTCAATATCAACACATTTAAAGGCACAATGCCTAGTTTTTAGATGAATGAAGAGTTAGAAATGTGTTACAAATAGCATTAGCTTCACAAGCACGGTGGCATTCGTCTTAAAATTAGATTGTGGCTTTACTGTCTTAATATCTAAGGAGTTACCGTATACTATCTAAAAAGCACATACCTGGAAGCTATGTAACACAGCTATATTAACTTCAACACATGCTCGGTCTCTCCACAGCGAGGATGTTTTACGTGTGTCAAGTCCCATCTTTTTAGCAACAGTCTGTTAAATATTAAATAACAAAATAGCTAACAAAAGCATATACTCCATCGCTACACAAAAATAAATCAGATATGTTTTCGTGAGAAATGGCTGCACCATGAGATACCATCTATTTTACAACTCATTGTTTAAAAATGCATCGAACTTAATATCAACTCTGGTAGTATACTCTAAATTCAGAATACTAACCTCGGTAATATTGTAGCGCGTCACATCACAGAAATCTCTCGCGGCTATCTCTGTTCCCATATACCAGCCGTTAAAAGGAGAAGCAGGAAACTCGATACCTCCACAATCAAACACCATGGCCGACACAGCAGGCAGGGCATACCACTTCAACCCAAGTTCAACGAACCATGGATATCTGAGGAGATAAAATAGAAAATACCAATATTAACTATGTACACATGTACAAGCTGGTATGTTTATAAACACCTTCATGTATCTATATATGTATATAAGAATGTATTTCATATAAATTGTATATCCCTCACAAAATATGTTAACCTAGGTCAAAGTCACAATATTTGAGATCAAACGTAAAGAATAGTCAACTTTCGAATTTGTATCTTATATATTATTGTACACTACATAATATACACCGGCACAACGATTAAGAGCAAAGGTCAAGGTCAATAGAATAAAATACACTGCTTTCACTTCTTGTGTATTGAAATAATCACTTCCACTGATTTTTACAATATCCCCTAAAGAATGGAGAAATAAAAGTTTCTAAATGCAAGAAACAGTAGAAAATATTGAAAATTTTTTTATAGTATATATAATATAATATTATATAGTAATTAAGCTGTTTTGAAATGTTTTACTTGGGATGTTTAATCAAGACTTCCAAAATGAGTTCTGGTGGAATATCGAACATCTCCGGGTCATGACCTCCAGCAGACAACACGAGTGGCAAAATGTCAAACATCCCGCTTTTAGGCTTCCATCCCATCTTGATACAGATCTGGATAATTAGTAAAACTGTGTCAAACATGCAGAGTTTAGGCGTTCATATCACCTTGATAAAGACATAGATAATTATTAAAACAGTGTCAAACATTTAGTGCTTGGGGCGTTCATTTCATCTTGATACATATCTGGATAATTATTAAAACAGTGTCAAACATTCAGTTTTTAGACGTACATATCATCTTGATACAGACATAGATAATGATTAAAACAGTGTAAAACATTCAGTGTTTAGTGGTTTATCAAATAGTGATACAGATCTGGATAATGATTAAAACAGTGTCAAACTTGCAGTTTTTAGACGTACATATCTAATCATATTGATATGTCACCTAGATACTTTTAAAACAGTGTCAAACATTCATAATTGATAATTCCATTCTTTCGTGATATAATATTATAAACCGTATAATTTTAAACCATTGCCAAGAGTGAAAGAAAGAATGAATGAATGAATGAATGAATGAATGAATGAATGAATGAATGAATGAATGAATGAATGAATGAATGAATGAATGAAGTAAAATTTAACAACACGAAAAAAGACATCTGCTATTGGATGTCAAAATATGGTATATACAATGACATAAAAAATGAATAAAAATCAGGGTATTGAGGTGATATATGAATAATCTATAGTTAAATCAACAAACAATACTGTACAGGGATATGCTATAGTGTGCCAAAAACACAATATCCTCATTTGAAACAATTAAAAGACCTACCTTCAATATGTTTTAGCCTTTTAAACAGACTTGTTATAAAATTCACATTTGCTATTAACTCATTATAGCTTTGTCTTACAGACATAACTCTTAACACAGAAACAATTAAACAAAAACTAATTAATCCTCTGAGAAACTAATATCACAAAATACTGGGCACAGTTTTCCTTATTTTCCCCTCTCGGTAAATCCAGTGTTTACAAATGAGTTAATTACAAACATACATTTAAATAAGACGAAAGTCAACAACTAGATGACAACATTCAAGATGGCCACCGGGACATGATAGAGAGAGAGAGAGAGAGAAGCAAGCAATGATTGCTATTGTTCTTATTGGTAGTGAATACTTGTGGTAACATCCAATTGCTGGAGGCAGTGATGCATGTTAGACAGACATACCACCATGTCTGGGGTACACACACACACACACACACACACACACACACACACACATGTACAGTGCGTGTGTGGCAGGCAATACCAGGCAGCCATATGTCATGATCATACCAACTAAACAACACCATGTGACTGTCAGCATCCATGCCGGCTACTATAACCACCACCAGAACCAAACACTACATGGTGAGTTGGCGTCTGCCATAGCAACCAGACATGACCAGTTGCATAACTCATACACAGAACACTTACAGTAAATACATGCATTATGTTATTATGTTATTAAAACATTCACCACTTCACCTAATATACAATATGAATTCAGCACAAAAAACCTCTCTAATCAAAAACTCCTCTGATCAAAAACCCTATGGTCAAAATCCCCTCTTGTCAAAATCCCCTCTTGTAAAAAATCCTATGGTCAAAATCCCCTCTTGTCAACATCCCCTCTTGTCAAAAACCCATCTTGTCAAAATCCCCTCTTGTCAAAATCCCCTCTAGTCAAAATCCCCTCTGGTCAAAATCCCCTCTTGTCAAAAACCCTATGGTCAAAATCCCCTCTTGTCAAAATCCTCCCTTGCCAAAATTCCCTCTTGTCAAAATCCCCTCTTGTCAAAATCCCCTCTAGTCAAAATCCCATCTGGTCAAAATCCCCTTTGGTCAAAAACCTCTTGTCAAAAACTCCTCTTGTCAAAAGCCAACTCTAGTCAAAAAGTCATCCAGTCAAAAATCCTCCAAAATATATAGCAATAAAAAAAAAAGATTCTATAAAACAATATTATAATACTTATAATATTAAGTGATAAATGATAATATATTATAATTAGATATTTGCGTATTATATCAAGGACAGAATTTTAATGAATGATTAAAGTAATTCTGTGCTATTCATGCCATCTCGACCTTGTAATATTCCATATGTGGAAATACGCATTTGGTAATGTCAATGGTTTGTCATTTAGATTATACAAACTTTCCAACAGACAGGATAGCACACACCACAGTGTTTGATGACGAGTGATGGATGAATAGTTGTATAAATAATGTGTACTTACTTCTACGCTCATCTTGAAGACAAAGGTCGGCAGGTCTGTTGGTAGGTCGGGTTTCCTCCGTTTCGTCAGTAAGAGACGGGATAGCACACACCACAGTGTTTGATGACGAGTGGTGGACGAATGGTTGTATAAATAATGTGTACTTACTTCTACGCTCGTCTTGAAGACAAAGGTCGGCAAGTCTGTTGGTAGGTCGGGTTTCCTCCGTTTCGTCAGTAAGAGACAGGATAGCACACACCACAGTGTTTGATGACGAGTGGTGGATGAATGGTTGTATAAATAATGTGTACTTACTTCTACGCTCGTCTTGAAGACAAAGGTCGGCAAGTCTGTTGGTAGGTC
>JAUTCZ010092560.1:0-15814 GCA_032273805.1 Melanodrymia brightae
TAAAAAAATATTTGTGTTTATAGCGCGCTCTCTCTCTCTCTCTCTCTCTCTCTCTCTCTCTCTCTCTCTCTCTCTCTCTGTCTCTCTCTCCCCCACCCTTTATCTCATGTTGATAAAATCGGATTCTTTGAAATAAAATTAGATTATCTAATATTTTTCTAGTTTGTTATTATTCATAGAGAAAAAAATATAACTAATACGGATCTAAAGCTAATTCGCTTCGACAAATCACTCGCTTCAAAAAGCAACAATCTACAGACAATAACAGCCAAAACCTTGAATCGTGATCAGCCGAAGAATCAACAACAGAGTGCTATAATGAGTTTTTCTTTAACTGCCTCTCTAATCGCTGTGAGCAATTCAGCGTGTTGCTCTTTGGTGCATGGAATGTTATCATCAACGTTTTGCATTAAAAAACTCACACACAACTATGACAGTTTTATCGATAGACTCCCTCAAGTTATGTTCAGTGTCGTGATCCAGGCAAACGGGTCAGCCGAAAACACTGGCTTGACTACCAATAAGCTGATATACATTGATTGATCCAAATTGAATTTCATGGTGTGGAGCTCCTGATGAATATCAATCATAACATGATTCAACATAACTTTGACACGATGTCGCTCCTTTAGAGACTGTGTCCCAACAGATGAAGATTAAGAAAACGACTCTTTTGTTGCTTTTACTGTTGCCTTGTTCTTTCTGCATGAATAATAATAAAATTATGCCCGTGATTATCGCGTTCTAAAGTAATCAGCTTTAACAACTCTATATTCAACCGAAACATTGCAATGTTACACTTTGCAATAGTAAACGGACAGAAATGCATAATGTGCTAACAATTTGCCAAATTTAAACATTAATATAAATTGAATTATTTTTACCCAACACTCATGGCTCCCGCTCCCATCCAGACTCTCAGATGGATTTAGAATTCTCCAGGGAGAGTCGCTCTGATTAGTAAGTAATACACCCCCAACATACCTTCACTGCCACATCCAATAGACCCACTCTTCAAACATACACAAGCATACACAATAATTTTCTTAACATGTACAGAAATTAATACGTGTTTTACATTTAAATTAGACATTTCTGACACGGGAAACGAAAGTCAAAACCAAAACGTTATATTCAAGCTTACTGCTATTAACAGATGTAGCTGATATCGCTATGTATTTCCTGTGGTCGTTTAAAAATTCACACCAAAACACCAACAAAGAAAAGCAATGATTTTATACAGTCCACTTTATTTTGGTAAACGTAGGCCCTATCTAAAAATCCGCTACACTGGTTTTCTAGAGATTATAATAATTATTATGTACGTGTTCCCATAGGCAGGACAGTACACGATGTCATCACACGATTTGATAAGCCAGTTATGAAAGCGCAACATGATTTCTTTATAGAAGTTATGTTGATTAATGTAACCCGTATCCTCCTTGCAATGGACTTGTCATCTTTGCCGTGAACGTGACATATTTGACGTGGACGTGTCATCCTTGCTGTGGGTGTGTACTCCGTACTGTGGTGGTGTCATCCTTGCCGTGAACGTTTCATCCTTTCCCTAAGCGCGTCATCCTTACCGCGGACGTGTTATTCTTGCCGTGTCCACCTTGCCGTTTACGTGTCCACCTTGCCGTTTACGTGTCATCATTGCCGTGGACATTTCGTCATTCTTGTGGACGTGTCTTCCTTACCGTAGTCGTGTCATCCTCATCATGGACGCGTCATTTTTGTCGTTTAGATGTTATGCTTGCTGTGGACATTTGATCATTCTCGTGGACGTGTCTCCGTTGCCGTTGTTATTTTACACTTGCCGTGGACGTGTTTCACTTGCCGTTGTTATTTACTTGCCGTGGACGTCTCATCCTTGCCGTGGATATGTCATCGTTGCCGTAGACGTGTCATCCTTGCCGTGGATATGTCATCCTTGCCGTGGACGATCATCCTTGCCGTGAATATGTCATTCTTGCCGTTGACGTGTCATCATTGCCGTTGACGTGTCATCCTTGTCGTGAATATGTCAACCTTGCCGTGGACATGTGATCCTTGCCGTGGACAATTCATCATTGTTGTAGACTTTTCATCATTGCCGTGGACGCGTTATACTTGCCGTGCGCGTGTTCTCGCAACAGCTGTGCAGTCAGACAGATGATGGAGAGAAAAGCCTGCAGAATCGGCTCATCATTGATACATCCTATGCGAGATGTGACAGGTGTTTTCCAAATCGGAAGCTCGTGCTACTCTCATAAAACAAAACCAACTGATCGAATACATTAATGTGTTCTGTGTCTGCTAATCACAAATGTGATTGTATTATTACCGCAGGTGACACTGATTGAGCTGTGAGGAAACAGTGCTGACATAGAGAAGGAAGATGCAACGACGCCACTGCACATGTCATGAGTGATGTGTAGTTCAGTGATGCAGCATCTACCAGAGGTGCACCGGGTAGCATGATTGAACTTCCTCATCAGTTGAGTCATTTCGGGTAATTTGTTTCCGTTCCAAACCCTTCTCTACAACTGTTTTATCAAAGGCATTGGTGTTTACCGGTCTGCCGTAGGAAAAAGTATAAATTAATCTGGTGGAAATTATGCTAGAAACAAGTCAAAACGTGTATAGATGTTACTTGGGTAGACGCCGAATTTGATGTAACTTACATACTTTGTTTGAACGGGGTTTGAATTCAGATCCCGACAAGCGATATATTTTAAAACATAATCAGCTAGATTCACTATTTACTTGTAATTAACATAGATAATTTCTATTCATGAACAGTACTGGGCTTACACCACCAACCGTATTTGTAACACAGCACGTTTATAGTGGCCATTGCAATTGAGACCCTATTGTGTTGCGATTGAGACTATGTGTCTGTCTTTAAATTCAATTTGATTACACGTAGAAATGCAATGGCGACATTTACACCTTTTATTTTAGTCACCTTATATTATACTTATGCTTGCAACAATGATCCTTTAAGGAAAACACGAAATTCGAAAGTATGAATTGCTTATGACTACTTTTTAATAGTAAAGTTGCAATTTCTATCCTATTGAGACAAATAATTTGTGCAGGATATTGTGACGTTCTTTGAGTTTGTATGTGTGTAAAATGCAATGTTCTTCCGTCACTGATCTGCTGAAATGTCGCTTGAACACTGTCTTGTGCAAGCAGAGGGATGTAGATCTGTAGTTAATTTCGAAAACGACAGGTTTTTTCTTACCGATTAAAAAATGTAGCAGGTTTGACGAGATAAAATCAATGCATTGCACTACTCTAGTGACTTTGAATATCACCTGCGCATGCCCATAAGAGTTTGAATTGAAGTAAGGTTTTCTTAACAAATGTTTCCAATTACTAAACAGCAGCAATTTGCCTGCGAGTGTATCCGCCTGTATTGGAAGAGCTTCGAGCACTCTTGGAAAAATAATGATCGCTGTTGACGTTTAAGATTACTTTTAGGATGAAAGGAAATGTTCTTTGATTACGCTTTCGGAAAATGAGTACAGTGCACTCGTGTTTTTGTTTTTCTGATGCAAAATCAATTAATTGAATCTTCGGAACAGAATTCCTCGTCTTCAAAGTCATCCCTTTCCAGAAACAGTATTTTAATAGCTCTTTAAAGAACCGACTTTTCTTCTACTGTTGATAGTCACGAACACTTGTATCATGTAGCGTGTTCAACTGCACTTCTTACAGCGTCCAGCGTCAATTAAGGATACAGCTTTTATGCTACATCTAGACACAAGTCATACTTACCGAATTGTTCTTCTATAGAGATAAGTACATGTATTTACCCAAGAGAAACACTATTTTTGGATCTTATTATCTTTAATGGCAGCCTTTCAAAAACTGCATTTGCTTAGCGCTGTTTTTCATACAATGTGTGTTTCCAACTGAATGAAGTTTTTAATGCTAAACCATAATTGTAAGAGGTTTGTTTTTCTCTGCCGTTAATCAGCATATATCCGTCTTTGGCTACTTCAGTACTATTTTAAGATGTAATGAAAATGGGTTGTCAGTATTGCTCTAAAATTCAATAACTTTTGTTATCGTAAATTTTCACTGAATGTGTCTCACAAGGAAAATGTTAGTGATATGTCTTTTTAACACTGAAATCTCTATAAATATGACTATATCTTAATAAATATTTACTTAACCATATGGTTTTCTGACAACACTAGTTGTTGGAATTAAATAATTTAGAAAATTAATGTACTGTATGTGACATTAAACATTTAAGGTAGCGGTCTTCGGACGACAGAGCACATTGAGTACAGCAATATGTTGTTTATAGAGTATGAATAATATCTATAATTATGTTACGTAAATCTACTGGAAATTTTAAAATATGACATACATATGCATATATATATATGTATATGTTTTTTAATTATTATATGTGTTGCTGTTTTAGGCATGAATTACAGTCATGTACATGTATATTATTCTGCATGTATATATTGAGGCGGAGTACAATGTCAAAATAGATACCTTGGCAATACTGTAAGCTTTGCTATAACGGACACGGATATACTTACAAGAAAAAGTTATTAATTGAGTTACAACTGATCAAGATGGCACAATATCAGTCATTTTGATTAATGCTAAAACGTCTAACCATTGAAATATCAATAGAATGTATGACTTATGGCTATTCAGGTATCAACTGTTATATGCCTCTGGCACAACATACGAATGTAAAATAGTCTGATTTCAATTATAATTATTTTATTCATACTTTAGATTCCCAGTTTTTCACGAGCTTAACGCGTTATATAAATTTATTATGAAAAATATGCCGATAAATTGTATTCATTAATAGATACCTTGAGACCAGTTATACTCTGTGGCGATTCATTAATAATACGCAGGAGACTAGTTAACCGTGTCTAATTCTGATAAATATCGGCGAGACTATTGTATTAAGCACACCATTACCACGCGACCATGCCAAGTGTCTAATCCGGCACGAAAATAGTATTTTCCTTCTATTGATAATTATGGTGAAACACAGTATAGATCGCGAATCACTATTTGGCGCATATTTTACAACTGTGTTCCTTGCTCTGAATTAGTTCCATTAAAAGATACTATTTGCTGTTGATACTTAAAAAGCACATGCAACGTTTATTAATGTGCTCATCCGCGATTTCAGTGAGCCTTTGTTAAACCAGTTGTGGGCACTGGTCAATTTAAGTGGAAGTACATCTACTCATTGAACCTTGCGGAGCACTCGCTCTGGGTTGAAGTCGGTAATGGGAATGAAAACCCATATGCCACGAATGGGATTCGAACCCAGTACCTAGCATGCAGTCTTAAACCCGACGCGTTTAACCACTGCGCTGTGGAGGCCGGTGTGAAAGGAAAGCAAGTCCGGTAGGATTGCGTTTCTTTTACACCGGCATCACATTAGTTCCTTTTTCTGAGAAAACGCACTCTTCAGACCCCCTTCTCCCACCAACACCATTAGTTCCATTTTTTAAGGTAATACTAACTCTCCCACAAACTTTCCTGGAACCTTCACTGAACAGTGTAATACGGGTTAGTTGAATTAGTAAGTTCTCCAAATCGAACCAGCGCGATCACTCTACTGTCCACACCTGTCAAATTCGCTCTGTAGATAACGTGCAATAAACCCGTTCGTCCTGGCGGGGATGACAAGATAGCGATTATCAAGGGGAGCTGTAACCACGGAGTGACCTTAAATGACCCTACTGTGGATACTTAATCAGTGCCGTGGACTAGAACTGTGCTGTATGCTATACTGGCAAACAACGACAAACATGTATGCTAAATGTCTTCTAGCCATTCCGCAAGTGACTTCCATCAAATGAGGGGGTCAATATACGACGAAACCCTCGTTAATCATCTCATAAAAACAAGCAAATAACGTGCAGTCATTTGTGAACGACAGAATGTGCAAATGATGAGCATATTAGCTTGGCATTGCTGAAAGTGCAACTGTATTATAACATGGTCGTGTTTATTTTCAAACCAATTGATACAGAACTGTAAGGCGAGTTTGGGTTCACGCCGATATACCAGTACATACCGGTAGTTAAATCAGTTTGTGTTAACGCCGATATACCAGTACATATCGGTAGTTAAATCAGGCTGTGTTAACGCCGATATACCAGTACATATCGGTAGTTAAATCGGTCTGTGTTAACGCCGATATACCAGTACATATCGGTAGTTAAATCAGGCTGTGTTAACGCCGATATACCAGTACATACCGGTAGTTAAATCAGTCTGTGTTAACGCCGATATACCAGTACATACCGGTAGTTAAATCAGGCTGTGTTAACGCCGATATACCAGTACATACCGGTAGTTAAATCAGGATGTGCTAACGCCGATATACCAGTACATACCGGTAGTTAAATCAGTCTGTGTTAACGCCGAAACACCAGTACATACCAGTATAAACCAGCGGCTATCAGGTTGGAAATACATGTATACATGTATTATTATTACAACAAATTGTCCAGAGAAAAAACCCGCTGTCAATACAAGTGTATGCTACAGTATATGCACTTTTTCCAAAAATAGGACAGGGAGCTTGCCATTATTTATACTCAGTTAATAGAACAGGCAGTTTGCAAAATAAGTTATTTTACTGCTTGTGTAACTTGTCTCCGGCAATTACAGTCTTTGTTAATTATTAAAATTTACATTTGTTTGGCTTAGAATAACAATATATCCAGTGTTTTAGGTCATCGTAGCTGAATATATTATGGTCTTTTCGAGTCTTTTATTTACATTATTGTGTTACCTAATCTAAACGACAAAACATTGACATGGCTAAATGCGTATCTCGGTACGAGACATAGTCGAAGGGATATTCAGACAAATTTAAGTAGAGATGACATGTACTATCGAATCACTGCCAAATCAGTGGCGATACCAGGAGTTCGCACAGGGTACGTGTAATCTGCATCACTGGTGGCACCCATTGTGAAATTATTGTATGCAAAAATGCCAGATACATATTAAGCTACTACAAACGCATTTGATATACAAATATTGATATTCTAAGCAATAAAATGCTAGCAAATTGTCATTTCAATAATCTTAAAAAGAAACAAACTAGTAGCAGTTGTATCACGGCTATTGCTAGATAGTTGTTAAGAAGCATACGCCAATAAAAATATTACTTCCTGTGTGTAATCCTTAAAAAGTTGGTTCAAGCCACAAAAGAATCCTGGATCAGAGACTGGCGCCTGACTGCGGTTTAACTGACAGCCAACATGTGTTCCGCGGTGACAGATGTTAGCGAACTACCTCCAATTCCAGCAGCAGACATTCTATACGTTGTAATATGTTTTCCCCATCTACAGCATTCATCATAGCCACAGAATGTTAGTAATTGTACAAGCAGACGAAAAAGCATGTTCTTTGTGCAGAGGTTCGTGTACGTCTACTGCCAGACAGAAACACCACGAAGTTCTGAGTTTAGCCGGATCGTTTTTAGTACAATGTGGTCAACGTCCACAGTCATTGACAATATCTCAAAACGGAGTATGGGCAAATGCTTACTGGACAATTACTCACCAAAAATGAGAAAATGGGCAAATGATCACCAATTTTTGTTCTCTTTTCTATAAATATATAAATTAATATTCACTTCTGATTTCAAATTTTTACTTTTTGAGTTTGGGTTACATTTTCTAGCATTGACATTTCAATTGTGGAAATAAAAATAAAGTAATACTAATACTAATACTAATAGATTACGTAATGTGTCATGTTCACATCAATAAATACCTACGCGTGATAAACCTTATGGTCAAGAAAGTCACGACTGTCGCAATGACCACAGGCACTTAAGCCTATGGATCACGTTTATTACCAATATCTAAAGGCAATGTCACAATTGAATGCTGTTGCCGACAACCTGGAGAAAATGAAAAATAATTTTGACACCATAAGAAAACAATTGGCATAAAGTTGGAAGGAGTCAGCAATTCCTGACGTTCTCTCTTGACTAGCTGTCCCAGGGGGTTGCCTTAGTAGTAACATGATTCTAATTGTTCTATATGTTATCAGACCTGTGTTCTATTGCTAAGTGTGAGAAACATTCGAGAAGTTTCATTAAAATATTCGATTTTAGTGAATTTAATAATTTTGCATTTCATATTTTAAAAATTATACCATCATCTTTAAACTTATTTTTATAGAATACTGTTGTATTTTAAGCTAAAATATACATTCGAGGTAACATACAGTGTATCGTCAATTATTTCTGAATGCCGCAGTGTCGTATTCTCATGCTTCAGATACTTTTGACGCACAAAGCCAGGACTGCGTATCATCACTGCACATGTTATTCACCTATTCACTGTTTTCTGTTACTGTATTTTTTTCTGCCAATGAAGTACATCAATGTATTTACTTCGCAGCTACACAGAGTAGCCTCGAACCAGACGCTTATTGCTAGGTGTTTAGCCTGCTAAAGCATTCTTATTGACAATTGAATGGCACAGCGGCAGTTCATTTCCGCCAACGTTATTTGAGTATGCCTGCCTATTTGTACATAGTCACTTCAATGTTTGCTAATATCGAGTTGACGACTTGACACCACAATTAGAAATTTTACCCTTTAAAGTGAACACACCTTCCATTTTGTGCAGTACCGTGCATACAGGTCCACGTGAAATATCGTTATTTTCAGTTCGTTTTAATACGTTATATACTCGATATGACGTAAATCAAATTACGTTGTAAAACATTATCACTAATTAAATAGACACAACAAAGTATGGAATAAATACACATAACAAGATGCCAGTCGTGTAGTGAAATGTGAGTTATGTTTTGATGCAATAAAATACAAATACATTGAACAAATTGCAAATAAAGCCACGATTTTATGCCAAATATTCGTACTTTTGTTGTACTTTTTGCTGTGTAATAACGATGAACATTGAACTGACAAAAAACAAATCACTTAAAATATACAATCTGGATTTTTGGCATAACGCAAAAACAAGCAGCGTTGCCTTTGCACGCAAACTCTACTATACAATGTCATGAAACATAGCCACATTTGCTTGGTATGTGCATGTTATAATAGTATAACACTTGATAGCTTATACATAACACATTAAAAACATCACATCTGTCACACATATCTACATAATTATTTTATAATAATGTTATATACATATGTAATTCTACATCTATATATAGCATTATTAAAATATGTTGAACATGTGTGGCTATTTTTCTTGTAAATGTCCAGAAATGTAAGTAAGAGGTGGAATGTAATAAAAAGGTATTTGTATACACGTCTAGATTTTGCATTGGAACGAGACCACGTCTATCAAACGCGCTCTGCTCATGAATTCTACTGTATAAAACCTGTTGAACTATTTCCCGTTCCAACCATGATACAGTGATCCACGACTGGTTCATCAAAGGCCATGATGTGTGTAAGCCTGTTCGTGAAAAGATCCCTTGTTGTTATTCAATAAGAGTAGCCTATGTGGCGACAGCGGGTTCCTTCGGAGACCATGTGTCGATACAACCGTATGTCTGACATCCTAAAGCCGCTGACTACTTATAAATGTGCTCCACAAATATATTATTTTATCTATATAAATATAACGTACACTAAACGTCAAATATACAGCAGATGGTTACAAAGTATAACAAGACACCACCGCCCGTCATACCACACCCCATTTGCACACCCTCCACTATCACCAACAGATCCACAACAAATTCACTCCTCATCCCACACACCGAAATAATAGGGCTGAGTGGGGAAAGGGTAATTAAAATTCCACTTATAGGTCATACCGGCCAGTAGTCTGTAATATATCGGTTTAAGGAAGGTACGTACATTGTTCGAATCCCAATCGGAGCAAGGGATTTTTAAATACAGTACCAACTCCAACCCAGAGCGAACGCTCTGTTACTACCACTTACACCGACCAGTGATCCACAACTGTTATAACAAAAATAGTGGTTTGTGCTATGATGTCTATACATGAGAAGGTTCAAATAAAATATGTATTTGTTACTTATTAAATAGAAGTAGCGGGTTTCCTCTCTCACACTAACATTAACGACTGTCTTGGGCAGACAGTCGAGACAGCTGGTCTGCATGCCTAGGACATGTGCTTGAACTCAACTGGATATAAGCACGTACATAATTTATAACTAACAAACTAACGTATGTCCCACCGAGAGATCGCAAAATGCGTCTTCACGAACAGGAGAGTGTTTCACCAATTGACCCTATATTACGAGTGGTCTGACACTCGACTTCTCTTTACTCTACACTTTTGAAGTTAGAGATAGGGTTTGTTTTCAAGTAAAGATTATCTCCAAATATGTTTTTCTTGTTCAGGTATGCGACTTTGAGATTTAAAATTCATGAATTGTTTGCTCCGTTTGTTTCTGTTCAATAAAGTATGTCAGGCATGTATACAGCAAACGGTGAAGCGCTCAAACATGGCCAGTCTTTTGTTTTGTCGACGGTCAATGTTTTTATCTGCTCTGTTTGTACGTATATTAGAGTGTCAACATTTCTTTTCATCTATGTCCATCATTTAACGTGCATGGACGCGCACTTTGTGGATCAGCTCAACCTTTGATATAAACTGACCCTTCAGAAGCTCAGTGCTGTATGTCAGAAATAGCTAACAATCCAAGACGTTCTTCATGCTTCCATGGTCATTCAGACATTTACTTCAAGTAGAAATCCGATTTGCATTGTAGAACAAAGGAGAAAGTGTTTGACGACCCTGCAGCATATATCAAGGGATAGTTGATGTGAAACATAAAGTAATTGTGACACATGGGATAGAGAATAAGAGAAGAAACCGACCATCGCCACGCCACATAGGCTACTTGTTTCAATATCGCTGTCTGTTAATACGAATGTCGATGTACTCATTTGAGAAATGTGTGTCGAAATCCAGAGAAGATACGGTATAAAACGTTTTTTTAAAACGTTTTTTGACCTTGTAACCTTGAAATGTGACCTTGTAAAAACTTAAATGTTTTAGGATCAACTAGTCAGTAAACCCTCTAGGTATCTTAGTCAGTATACATACAAGATTTGTCCAGCCGTCACGGTACATAACAGGTTGGAAGATTTTCGGAATTATATCTCCCGAGTATAGATATCAATATAATTACGACAAACATAGGGTTGCCATAGTTACAAATGCTAGATCCACTAAATTAATACTCCATGATTTGCAAAGCTAACATTTTCTTTTACGATTTTGTCTCAAGTAATTTCCATGGTGTTGATTCACGAGAAAATGTGTGTATAGTCTGTAGGTTTCTACCCAAGAGTGCATTGAAATTACGCATTATAGATTTTCTACACCATAGTAGCATAGTCAGCCATGTCCGAAGCTTAACTAAAATAAATACTCTCAAACCTGCTAGACAGGACACCTCTACCAAGCAGCCACCTGTCTTAAGAATCCATATATTCCTCGTTGCGTGGCTGTTTAGTACATGGGCCGGTTTAATGAGCGTTGCTTAACGTAACGATAGCGTAATAACGTTTTCCAACGATTGAGCTGCCATGTGTGACACAGTGACTGTGTGTATCGATACAAGTTATAACCACAACACGATTTTGAGACTACGATACTTAAATTAACCACTGTGACCGTTTCATTGTCCCCAAATATTGTAATTTACGCAATCGCAGTGTAATGCCATGGCTAAGGCTGTCGCAGGTGACGTTATAACCTTTCCATTAAACTGGCCCCTGGTGTTACTAAACGCAGCTCCCAAAGTTATATATTATTACTGTAATAAACTGTATTTGTGACATAATCTCAGATCTGACGTAATATAATCGGCTGTTTAAATACGTCCATGTAAGTACACGACTTTCAATGGTTATTAACAGGCTCGTAGATATATCAGTCGATTATGTTTGCTCAGTTCAAATACAGATACGTGCATGTATGACAGATTAGTCGACGCGAATGTCTGATTGAAGCGTTTTCACCTGCATTCTTAGTACGTTGGTCTGCATACAGGTCATATCAAAGTACTGTGCATTGTGTGAGACGCTAGTCACACAGACAAACAATAAAGTACATGTACATGTATATGGTATACGCTATTATAGATAAATACAAATCTTTAATGAGAATAATACTTTTATTCTAGTTATTTCTTTTCAGATAGTTTTTATTTTAATTTTAATTCTTTAAAGGTACAATGCCTAGTTTTCGCATCTAATGCTATTTGGAAATATTTTCTGGCTATTTAGGCTTCTTTTTTTTATTAAAAATAACATTTACTTACGTCTTATTACTACAGTGTAGTTTACAATAGCACTATTATATTATATTGGATCACACAATGATTATATTGATGTCGTAAGCAATAAGAATGCTAATTTTTATAATAAAAAAATGCTAGTTTAGCCAGATTTTTTTTTTTACAAATAGAATTAACTTTGCAAGCACGGTGGCATTCGTCTTAAAACTATAGACAGTGTATACTAGTTTTTATGGCATAATACCAGATTTCCAATGGAACTGACTGTTATGCTTCCGTTTACGGTAAAAATAAATGTACTTGTTATCTGGAATATACATGTACGATTTATCTCACGTAAACAGTTTCTATATGTTTGATAGCAGAACCGTGTGTGAGTGTCTTTCATGAAAGATGTATGTAATACACGTGGAGTTTCATGATACAAACACGATATGATTATACACGTACATTCCATCTGAGATAAACCTTTCCTATATTACTAATATGTTTGATAGCAGAGACCCACGTGTGTGTCTCTGGTGATAAATACATGTTAAACCTGCACGTGATTCAAAGATATGGAATCGGAAAACAGATTGTTTTAATACGCAATTCCATGTAAACTATTTTATCTATATTGTGCACATTACGAGTATTCCTCAGTTACGTGATGCCGAGACTAAATTTAAAATAAAAGAGTCGTTAATAAAAAAACAATATCTACACACACACAAGACCGAATTACTTATACATGTACATGTATAAGCCTTTTGTACTCAAATCTATTCCAGAGAATGGTATTTAAAAAGTGCTAGTAGAGCATGAAATAAATAATAAAACCATTTACTTCTATCTAATACTTCATAACAGGTAGAAAATGCGGAAGCCAATGTAACATATGAATTATGTTATTGTCATGTGTTAATAACGAAATGTTCGCTTTCAATGGACTATCTCCTGAACACAATCTCAAAGTTCTTAATGGACACGGAATATATTTAAATTGACACATGTTAGTATTATGCCTGTATTTGATATATAGGCCTACATCGTACATTATACGTCAATATAGATTCTTTGATGTTAGATACATATTGCAATGTACATTTTAATATATTTTGTTTTGATGTTCGCTTGTCGGATATAACCTATATAGCAACTAACGACAATATTAGAAAGTGTCAACAGATGGTTTCATGTCACATTGTTCATTAGAGTTTTAAATGAATCTACCTGTATACGTTGTCGTTGTCAGTTAGTTATCTGATTGTACGTAGTATTAAAATAGCTAACATCATATTGTGTATTGGCTCGGAAATGTGAATTACTGGATGAACCATCTGTCGCTTAGTTACTGATAAGACTGCATATCAAAACAAGAAAATGTAGCCTACTGTTTTAACTGCGAATTATATATCATAATATTACACATATATGTATACATTTACAAGATGCTACATCGATTTGCATATTATTTAACACAATAATTAGCATGAGCTAAATAGCAAAATATATTTGAGGTCAATTTCTCTTTCATGTTTGAGTGACAGAAATTGTACGATTATTTACATGTGTGGGTAAATTCCCGTGTGCTTTATCGTTACGTCACAGCAATGACAAATTGAATCTGTAGATAGCGTAACAATAGCTGTACTAAATACAATTCCGTACGCGGTGACCTTCATAGATGTCATTTGACGTGTCTCTTCCATGAGATAATATGGCGCTACTTATTCAGACTGTTTAGGTACGAGCACATAGACTTGCCCTGTTACTGTCCTTTTTGTAACTGTCTATACATATCCCTATACGCTATTATGTATAAAGCTTCCACCATAGTTACTTCCATACCCCAATACGTGAATATTGAATAAAAATAAACATTAACATATGGTTGACAGTGATGGATCAGGGTTCAAGATTATCTGTGTCCCAGTCTCTCTAACCCTGTGGATAGATTACGTACACGTTCGCTATGTAAAGGAAGCTTTTTGTTTATCCGCAAAGCGTCGCCTTTGAATAATTTAACATTTAACTAACAAAAGGTTCAACTACAACTGCAACAAAGATAAATCGGATGTTTCCGCCATCAACAAGTATTGCTGAATGCGAGCACAACAAGTATTTCTGAATGCGAGCACAACAAGTATTGCTGAATGATAACACAAGTATTACTGAATATGGAAATGTCCGTAGCCATTTTGTAATTGATATTTAGAATATTGGAGAGGTTTTTGTTCTAAGGTACATGATGAACCAGCGTCTCATTAGAAGGCATGAAATCACCCATTATTACAATAGTAATAATATTATAATAATTATATATTGCACCTTAAATTGTTTTACACACACATACAGCCAAACAATGTGTTGATATTAGACTTCTGTGAAAATTACTTCATCACTCCCTAACAGAGAGACATGCTATTATGTATAACATGCTGTTTGTACATAACAAATATACGTTGCTTTCTATTGCTGTGGACATTTCCAAGTCTAACGATAAACCAATAACAAGTGGTAACTTCATGTAAAAACGATCAATAATTCGAGAACAGCGAGATGCAGCAACCCAGTGTCTGAGGAGTCCTAGGACAAATGGCCGCCCAGGAATAGCTGAGTCAGATGGAAAATTGCTGAGCTGGACAAATATAGTTAAGCACGTGTAGCAGAGAAACTAATCAAATTGTCGCGGTCGTCTACAGTATTGAACTGTCAATAAAATCAAATGGATGTATTCAGTTCTTGTAACGAGATCTAAAATTGCCGCTACAGTAATGATTGTGTGATCTGAAATATTTAAAGAGGCATTACCGAGTTTAAAACGGATGTCACCATACGTTCGTATCTGTATCTCATGCTAGTTTAACATCTTTCAGTTTTAATTATCAAAATTAAAACGTTCTTGATCAGAATATCAATATGTGTTTGGTCATCCTAATGCTTGTAGTGACTTAATATGAACTTTTGCCCTCCACAAATCGCCAGCAGATTCATATAGCTTCTCCTGGAGAGTTGATGGGGTTGTTCAGATTATCGTCGGTTCATGGAAGTTGATGCATAAAATGTGTCTAAGTTCTTTCATTAATGTGGCTCACAACATATTAGGCTATCACACACCCTTCCCACACAACAATTTAAATGTATATGATATATTATTTTCCTTTCGTGGGATCCAAAGTAAAATAATATGAAATATATGTATAATGCAATTCTCCAATCGTTAGTCGAAACACCCAGAGATATTCGCCCATGAACCCCACTCCCCGGTCAGCCATCAAATGTCTGAGGTGAATGTCAGGGCTGTACCCAGGGAGTATAACAGTACATGTATACCGGTGTAATAGGAATGAAAGACTGTATGAATACAGGTCCGACACAATGCATAATGCTATAGGACCTGCATACCTAGCCATAACCTAGGAATCCTAGTCCAAACCAGAATTGTGTAAAACACATAGTTTTATTGCGCTTTTTCGTACATTAACTCTAGGACTTGTAGGTAATAACTAGTTTTATGAATTAGACTATTTGTTTCATTCCGTAAAGATTTATT
>JAUTCZ010092671.1:0-15805 GCA_032273805.1 Melanodrymia brightae
AGTATTTTAGTCACAATATATGATCAAACTGAGGTACCGGCTGTATCCAAAATTAATCCAGTGCCGAGGGGAAATAATTCAGTAGTCTAAAGGTTAAACAAACAAACTTCATCTTTATCTTGTGCTGTCGTTAAAGTTGGAAACTCCTTTTGTGTTGATTTCAGTAGTGAGAAAGTTAATCATACATGAAAGACATGTCGTGTACATTTTATGTACCATTCCAAATTGTTTTCATGCCCTGTGGTAAAATCCATCATATTTTTATATTCATTTCAGGTTGCAAATTATGGAATTGGTGGGCACTATGAGCCTCATTATGACTTTGCAAGGGTAAGAACACCAATCTGGTAACCATAACATTGAAAGAATTGTTACCTGCGCTTCTGCAAGAAACATACCCAGCTATTTTAGCTACTAAAACGTTTATTTGATATACCGGTAATAATTATTACATGTACAAATATTCTTGTCATTTTTATAATAGGGCCTGTGAAAATGCCCACAAATTCGTCTTAACAGATTTGTTTAACACTGTGAGCGTGTGACGTAGGTTAGTGCACCAGCGAGATACTTGAGGCCTAAAGATCGATCCTCTGTGGACCTATTGTATTATTTGTCATTCCTACAAGTGATCCATGACTGCTACATCAAAGGCTGTCGTACATACTATCCTGTATATTAGAAAGTGCATATAAAAGATCACTTGCCGCTAATTAGACCCTCCTGTTGTGGACAGAACTATGTCGAAGTCAGAGGTTGTGCCCCATGACAGGTGTGCTTGAACAGTTTTCTGATGGAAGCACACCAAAAATGACCCAACCCAACCCAGTTAGCCCCTGCTTTGAGTTACATCTAGTTATTTCTATTTTTAGAAAGAAGAAAAAGATGCCTTCAAGTCTTTAGGTACCGGTAACCGAATTGCAACGTGGATAAACTATGTAAGTGTTCTGCAAAAAAAAAAAATGTTAGGTCTTGGTATTGGTTGCCATCTTAAAAAAAGATTTTATTTGTAGACTGTGCATTAGTTGCCAAGTAAATATTTACATTGCTGGACCGCCCTAGCCATGATCATTAATTGGGGTTCATTACATACAGTGTAAACATCCTACTTTTCTCCAATATTTTTTTTGCCAGAAAACTATTACGAAACTGGTGTGGATGCTTTCAAAACTATATTTAGGTGAGACTAACAAAATGAGCTGGAATAAACAAAATTATTATTTAATCCCAATACAGTTTGAGACCAAGATTATTTTACAGATTTCTGTACTGAATGAACTTCACTCTATATCTAAGTTATTAAGTGTCCTTTAACCTTTAGACTACTGAATTCCCTTTTGAGATGTTTTCTCTGTGTTAATGAATTAATTTAGAAAAGAACTGATTGATATAATTTGTCTTTCAGATGAGTGAAATAGATGCTGGAGGCGCCACTGTTTTTCCAAACATCGGTGTTAAAGTTTTTCCTGAAAAGGTATTTTGTATTGTTTTATAATCGTTCAATAATACTCATTGATTTTTGTAGGCATCTTAAAACTTTCAATCAATGTGGATGGATTATTTTCACTTTGACATAATGTATCAGTTATTTCACCTTTAAACAACTGAATTATTGGTTTAAATATTTCCTCTGTACTGGATTAATTTATAGCGGATTTATATATATTTTTTAATATGGAAATTATCAAACAAGTTTAGTTTAATCGGTATTTGTAGAAGCCCTGCTGAGACAAATACCAATTAACTAGACTAATTTGATATTTTACATATTAAAAAACACAAGTTGCGAATTCTTTTTATCATATAACTCTTCAAAAATACTGTTTAAAGTCAATATTTAGTAAATCGCACACTGAAACACCATTTTAAATTAGGTTCCTTCGGTAGTATGACATAATTGCGCTTCGCTTAAATGTAGTATGACGTCAATTCTTTAACCAAAGTTGTTAAAATGTTGTGTACAGGTTTACAAATGACCTATGTACAGCAATACCTTTATCAATAAACCAAACTATCAAAACGGGTTTATGACATGGATATTATGGCTAAGTTATAGGATAAAAAACATTGTGTGTAATTTATATTATATGTTTTATCCATGTTCAGGGAGCAGCAGCGTTCTGGTACAATCTGTACAGAAATGGTGAGGGAATTTACGACACGAGGCATGCAGCGTGTCCGGTGTTAATTGGCACCAAATGGGTGTCGAACAAATGGATTCACGAACGCGGCCAGGAGTTCAGACGACCGTGTTCAACAAATCCAGATGAATAGAGTTTTATATAGTCCCGGTTTACAGGAAAAATATCCACTCAGGTTTTCGTATATAGCTCCCAAAATAAAGTCCCTTTTTTTAAATTTCTCTTACTCCCAAAATAAGAGTGCCTTTTTAAAATTTGTATTACCGGACAAAATACAGTCCCATTTTAAAATTTGTATTACTGGACAATAAAATCAGTTGTGCCCAAAAACAGATTTATAACCCTATTTTGGTTTGCATAATTGATATAAATAATTAAAAATCAAATTACGGTAAGTTTGAAAAACAAGACTGTGTGCACTTTCCCACAGACAGGATAGCACACACCAAGACCTTTGATGGATCACTGGTAGGAATGGGAAATAACCAAACGGGTCCACCGAGGAGGATCGATCCATTGACCTATCGAACCTCAGGTGGGCTCTCTTGCATTGACCTATGTCCCACCACTCATGTTCTCATAGTACATATTCAATGCAACATTGATGTAGGTAAATCCAAATAATATTTAATGACAAATGAGGGGAAAATTCTGAAGACCGTGGGAAAACTTTATATTATACCCCAGCTTCAACGAAGTCTGGGATATATAGGCTTTGCCTTGTCTGTCCAAATCATTTCCACAATATATTATATTGTACACTAATTTGTGAGTGGGTACATGTAGGAATGACATGGGATCCAATTGAAGCCTCCGTTTCATTTTTGAAATATATTTTTGACATGGTTATAATATAAATGTATCCGGATCGACTTTAACTGTAAATAATTTTGTTTTTAAAATAAAGTGAAATCTAAAATGTAAGACCTAAAAAACAATATGTGTGTTTCAGGTTTTGCAACCGACCCTAATTTTATGCCACTACCTTAAAAAAATTTAATGGAAAACAAACATTTTCACATTTTCTCTACCTACCCTATTTTTTTTTCAAGGATGAAACTGGAAACATTTTTTTTTTTTAGGCCTACTATAATTTTTGTTTGGCCTTGTACTTTTCATGCCGGCCAATCAATATATAAGTTCAACATAATTATGTCGGCCAATTTAAGTTGAACAAATTTCCTGTCCCTTATGTCAAACGTGTGGCTATTTTTCCTGTATATATGTATTTATATGGTATGATATTGAAAGAAATCTATATTTGTATGTAATGACAGATCCCACTTGTACAAAATGAGTGACAATTCATGTGCAATGCTGTACATGACGAATTTAGATTATTGTTTTAGACTGATAGTGTGGAATGATATGACGATCCAAACTGTACGTACACTGAACTAGTGTAAATAATGTCACGCATGAGTGTGTAGGAATCAAGGAATTTTATAAGATGTATTTTAAGCTAAATCCAGGCCTGTGAAAATTGCGGAAATGATAGTTTCATTCGCGCATCATTTGCGCAATTGTTGTTTTGCGTAAACCATATTGTGTTACCGCAAACAAAAAAAACAAAATTGGTGAAATTAAAAAAATAATTATCGGTCCCTTATTTATAAACAATTTATGTTGTTAAAAAACATGAGTTGTTTTTAATTTGAAATAATAACAGGAAAATATGCATTATGATTCCTGTTGTATGCATCAACATCACCCTTGAAAAATGTGTTCACTTGAAAATATTCTTCATTTAAGTAGATTATTCAATATTCACACATTACTACACCATAATAATTATATCTAGCTACTGTAACTATTGTCACTGTACATACACATGTATATAGCAACATATTTTGTAATGGGTTACGTAAAATTAAACGGGTTACGCAAAATATTTTGGCATAAATGGGTTCCGCAAATTTTCAATTTTCACAGGCCTGAAATCTGCTGTGAACTGATGGAAAAAACACTATATGCCCTGTGATCATGGTACCCATCTGAGATGGTTTTCACGAGTTGTGGGAACCCATTTTTTAATACTACTGATATTAAATTAGTCTCAAATTTTTGAGTTCATTATTTTGACACCCAATATCCGGTCTTTTTTCATTTTGAGTTCATTGTGGGCGAATCTCAAATTAAATTACATACCGGTCTGTAACATGTATTATGTTTTACATATTAATGATATTATTCAATTATGTAATATTCGATATTCTTGTAAAACTAGATTAATGAAAGTGAGAGTGTCTTGATAGTTTCAAGGGTTCAATATAAAGTTTTAGTCTTCCAGTTTTACTGTACCGTGAACCAAATGTTTAGTTTTCACTCTTATTTTCTACGTTGTTCTCATTTTGTGATAAATGTAATTTAGTCCCAATTTTAACATTGCAGTCCGTATTCATTTAAAGACATTTTTGCATAATGTACTTGTGATATACTTAGTAATTAGTCGTAATTAGTCCCAGTTGTAAAATGTGTTTTGATGTCTACGAGTTGTCCAATTTGACCTTATTCACAGCATTTTAAAACAATCCCATATAGAATGAGGCAATACAGGAAGTCTGACGTGTTTCATAGATTTAGTGAAGGTATTGAATTCACCAATAAAGGACATCCATTAGAGAGTGACCTCACAACTGTATCAGAATAATATGTTTGGTATTGTTTAACTAATCGCATAAATCACAGCTTTGGAGAAGGCTTATCTGACTTTATTACAAATGTGCTTTGTATGATATTTATTGACTTGGTTGTGTTTAAGCCTTTGCAATAGTCAGATATTGCAACTTCAGAATATTCTTGATAAACTTACGTTCAATAGGGCGAGCGCTCTGGAACTATGTGACTGGTACCGATCGTGTACTATTGTATCACATTCATTTAATATCAGATGGAAACACCGGTGGCAAAACATTTTGTCTTGGTAGCAGAACGCTCGCCCTATTGAACGCAAGGCTGGATCCATGTTTATAAAACTGTATATGCTGACTTTTAACATCGTATTGAGTGGGATATAGCTCAGTGCAGGAACATCCTGAGGTCTAAGGATCAAACCTCTTTAGTAGATGCATTGTTATATCCTGTTCAAAGGTGGTGGTATGTGCAATCCTGTCTTCAATCGTAGTGAGTGCTTTGCAAGTTTCAATGAGTAAGGTGTACACCACTTACACCGCCCAGTGTCTTAATAATAGTTAAAAAAGGCCATGGTATGTACTGTCCTGTCTGTGGGAAAGTTTTCAGTTTTAAACAATAATAGCATGCCTTTCAATGTTAAAAAAAGCGTTGCTTATATTATGAACCAGATGCCAGGGAATTTCATTCCAGGCCATTAAAAATTTCCCACACATTTTAAGGTGCTCTGCACTCTTGTACCAGGACGATACTACCCCAACCTTGGATTTTGGTCTGGTTCTGAAAACGCAACTTTTTACTAAATACTTACACAGAGGTTTCCTCAGAGCCATAAGGCATAGGGTGCTCCTACATGTACTCCTTACCTGTTTAAGCGCTTTGATTTATTTTAAAGGAATTGTAAGCGATTTGATTTATTGTAATGGATTAGACTCTGTACAATGTACAATCTATAAAAAAAAAGGTTTACTCATAGATTTTACAACAAAATTCTATTATTCCCAATTTTTTTTAAATGTAAGCACTTCAAAAAATATCCTGGGGAAAGGCCTGTTATATTTATGTACCATTGATATTTTTAGATTTGTTTCAATGTTTCTATAATACTCTTAATTAAAGCTTTTATATTAAACATATAATTATACATATACAGTATTGTCTTACCTTTGATTTATTAATTTTGTCCATTTGTATTTCGCAAGGTGCTATTATAATAGTGGATTTTTATACACAAATCCAGTCATGTTCATCATTCTCAACATTTTTCTGTGGATAACCTTTTCATTAATCTAGTTTCTGCATAAATATATTAAAACATTTGTGAAGCTTTTAAAATACTGGTATTTGTTATTTTTGGTGAATATTCAATTAAACTGTGGTATCGATTGTGTACTATCGTATCGCATTCGTTTAATGTTGGATGCAAACACCGGTCTAGCGAACGCAAGGCAAATGCCAAGTCTGGCAACATCACAGAATAGTGTATCTAATGGAAAGAATGTAGAAGAGATCGTGTACCGGTATGTCTTGTGACTAAAGGTAAAAAACAAAAGGTGTTTGTCATTTTTATGCAAACGTATAAGTACTGTAAACCGTATTAATATTGCGACATGTTTTTTTCGCGAATATGCCCCAAAGCCCATGTTGGCGACGTTTAAATTTTGCAAATAACCACTGCCTTATTGTCGGCACATTATAAGCGATAAAATTGGGCGTGCTTATAAATTTTGTGAATCGAGATTGGATGCGAACTATGCGAAAATTAACGCACGTGAAATTTTCGCGGTTTACAGTACCACAATGTAGCTGTCTTGAATCAATATATTGTATCGTGATACGATACTGTATCACTATCATCATTACAGCACTAGACTGAATAGTCTGCTGCCCAAACTACAATAGAAAGCAAGCAAATAGTTTCAGATTATTTATTAATAAATAATATGTGTACGTGACACCATTTGTGAGTATTATATTTGTACAATCAAAGTTATATGAAGCAGACCCTCTAGTGAATAAGAAACTTGCAAACCAGGGTTTGACTATGTAAGTTTCATTAAATCGACTAAGGTAAGTTCCTAGTTACAAAAAATCCATGGTAAACAAGCTGAAGTTTTTTGTAGAATTTTTAAGATGCGTCTGAAGGACACTTCAGACAAGTCAAAATCGGCTAAAACTAATGTCTATAGTTAATGTCTGAACATTTGTAGTATGTTTTTCGTAGATAACTTTACCTTTTAATGTAGAGAAAAGGTAAACATTTTTGAAAACTGGAAAAGAAATCTTATTTTTGTGTCTACAAAGAAAATGGCAGATTTTTCTGAAGATTTTTTGTAAGTATTTGCATTACAAAAATTTTATTTGTTAACCTAAAGTTATATAATTTGGACACAAAAAATAGGAATTTTTTTTCTATTTTCAAAAATGTTTACCTTTTTTCTCTACGTTAAATGAAACAAAAGTTATCTACGAAAAACGTACTACAAATGTTCAGACACTAAGTATAGGTTTGTTTTTTCACTGAACTTAAGTCAAAATCGTAGAGACAAGTTTTTTTTTCAGACTTAAGTCTCATTTCTGACAAGTCGCTTGATAAATACCACCCATGAACAAGACTTGGTGAAAATGTTTACATAAACACCTAATGCTAGTTCTGGCTAATAAATCCTTTTTTTTGGGGTTAAAATTACAATTTACTTGTATAAATTTTGTCTGGAACACATTGATTATTAATCAGCGGTTATTGGATGTTAAACGCATGGTTATATCGACACTTGGTCACAGAGGAAACCCGCTGCCACCACATAGGCTATTTTTCTGTGCACAACAGCAAGGGATCTTTTATGTGCAATTTCCTAGATGGGATAGCACACACCAGGGCCTTTGAGAGACCAGTCATGGATCACTGGTTGGAATGGTAACCCAAAGGGTCCACTGAGGAGGATTGATCCATCGACCCACTGAGCCGCAGACGGACGCTCTACCACTGAGCCCATTTTGAAATTGGTAATATACCTTTAAGTATGGTAAGTATTGAAAATCAACTGTACATATAAAACATACATGAGTGACCAAAATGAAATACAAAAGCATAAAGTGTGAGCTTATTTTCTTTGTGAATAAAAAAATAATTTATTGTAAAAGATTATTTATTAAAATAAAACAAAATAAAAATGAAAAAAGTCTGTGGTCTTTCATTTATGGATCAATGGTTGGAATGGGACATTATCCAATATGACCCCTGAGGAGGATCGATCCTTCGACCTGCAGGCGGATGCTTTACCGCTGGACTATGCCCTGTTCTCACATGCAGAATGCGTTGGGCTCGGCAGACTTAGACTGCAATCCACTCTCCTTGACCCGTTGTCTAGGTAACGACCAGATTTTCTTACAGTACCAGGTATTAATACAAAAAACTATTATTATCACCATTTTTTGAGGGACTTAATAAATACCAATAACTTATAATGTTCCAAATACAGACTTTTGAAAACATTTGATACGGCAGACATATAAAATATAATACCGGCAGGTTAAATATATATTATTATTAACAAAAATATATATTCTGTGAAACATAAATATTACATAACGCAAATATATCTGCATTCTTATTTGTCACATGATCATCCGTAAATAATGATATTTGGCTTGCTGGTCCGATGGAAAGTGATATTGACCAGTATGCGCTAGTGACGCTATGTCATAGAAATGCGTGACGTCACTTAATGCAGTACTTTCAGCTCGTCGGTACAGTTGAAAACAACAGTTAAAAATGAGATTCTTTGGAATTAATATTACGTAATAAAACAATTATGGACCATATATTTCCCTTCAACCTTGGTCAATATTACTTTCTTGGGTCCATAAAATATGATATTGCCCTCAAAGATGATAAATATGACCAGAATCAACAAATTAAACCGGTTATAAAATCCTGTACAGTATTAAAGATCAGCAGTATCCCAATATCACAGATTTCAAATTTGGATGCCAGATTAAAAAATGTGTGTTCAGGTTTCATACTTACAAACAGGATAGGTAGGTCGGAAAATGTTATTTTATCTTTTTGTTTCCGTTAATTTTATATATTTGTTCGTAAATAAAAAAACATTTCGCCAAATTTAAAAAAAAATTCATTTAGGGTCACAACATAAAAATAAGGTCAGTCGGGGAAACCGGAAAGACACAAATTTGTTTAGGCCTAATCCCACTTAGAAACAAAACATAAATAAATTATTCTGCCATTGTGTACTGATTGGCAAGAGGAAAATGAAACATTTTCACTAGAATCGTGTACATTCAACAGTCCAAAATATTAGAAACCAAAATAGGTCTTCCCCATTTTTTGAGCAAATGTTCCGACTGCCTTCAGACATTCTAACTGCATACTCAAAATATGACTATAGTACTGCTTAATGTGCAATGGTTATATATAATATTCTGTTGCTTATAAATTTGGATACCAGATTATAAAGAGAGATGATAGGAGGCCTACTATATTTTAAATGTTTGTATCTAATTATGGATATCAGAAAATACTTTGAATCTCTAACCCTCCCTTATATAACAACCACATGTTCATTTATCAATGACACTTACGTAAACAAATGCATGTATATTAACCCGTATATAAAGGCCATATGTATGTAAGACTACTTTTTGAAGGTCCTACAGGCTGCAAAATCACCGGGTTTTATAAAAGATTTAAGTGCTAATCAAATTCCAGTAGTTGCTTTTCCATTCTCCATCCAGTAAAAAAACTGCTAATCACAATTTTAGAAATATATTGCACCCTGTCCTATATTTAAAATATACTTTAAATATGGGATACGCAAGAATAATTTTTGGCGCTCAAAGAAACATTTTATTAATCCAATCAAACCGGTTTCATCTCAATTATCAATTCAGTATAGTGGAGTGTCTAGAACCAGTCAATTCAAGTTGATGCAAAAGTTTGCATTTCGATATATATTGTTGTATGTTTGGGCCACTAGAGCAAATTTGGTCAGAGTGTACAAGAATCAACCCAATTAATTCTAAAATGGCTGCCATTTTCAAGATGGCAGATTTTTTTTCTGTAAAATTCATTTTAAGTCCTATCTCATGACCTGCTTTGTTAAATTTGACAAAAATGGGATGAAATTATATGTTTATGAGGAAGTGGAATCTATTTGTTTAACTTTAAATTTAACTTTTACGAACTAATTTTCATTGAAACAACTAAAACATTGGTTAAAATTGGTAAAATCAATGGTGGGAGTTTTGTTTGCATTTCGAAGAGACTGAAATCTTTACTGCTAGCTATGTTTAAGCTAAAGGCTATCCAACTATATTACCCTGCACCTATTTTCCCCCATGGCTAATAAATAGAGGATATTAAACGAGCTACCCTGTATTATCAAGTTTAAGTCCCAAGTGAAATAATTTTCATTTGTCACGAGCTTTATTTTATTGCGTACTATTTATTGATTCTGGGTTTCGTTATTGTCAACATTACTATACTTATTAGTGTTTATTGTGTGACGCTAAGTCCTATATGTACACACACAAACTCAACAATGGGGTGCAATCCATAACAAAAAGTATTAGGAAATAAATGTACAGTGAAACCTGCTTGAGCGGCCACTTGTATTAAGCAGCCACTATTCTCCCAAATCATCAATTTTAGTGCATTATGACCTGTATTAAGCAGTCACCTGTCTTAAGAGGTCACATTTTGCTACTCCCTTAGATGGCCGCTTAAGACAAGTTTCACTGTATTCTGAATTCGACGAGTTTGTTATCTTTTTAAGCAAACTGTTTGCAGAATATAATTTCAATCTGGAAGTTTGTGAGAAATGTTGATGAACATGGAGTGACATTTTATGTGTAAATAATAACAGAAAATGTACGTTACCCGAGTAGTATGTTCATTCTCAACCAAACTTGTGGAAAAGTTATCGAGCGACATCAGGTGTCAATGTCCATTAAGTTCACTCCCCCCTGAATTCCGCGGCTAAATTAAAACAATTCTGCGGTGAAATTAGATATTATTCTGCGGTAGAATTATTGGAGGAATTCTGCGGCATATTCTGCAACAGGTTATTATTATAAACTGAAAATAACACTTAGAAACTAGTATTGCATCCAAACAATTCATATTATGTTAATATAATTATTATATATTAAATAGGAATCCTATTTCTTATTTGTGGAACTTGTCTTCGGCGGTTTCCGTAAACTACATGTAAAGTAGAACGAGCCAAAAAATCGGAACAACTTCAGTTTATTTCTGCAAATTTCACGTTTATATTGCAAGCAATGAACATCGACAATTTTGCGGTGATTAAATAAAATTACACGGCGTAAAATTACGAATTCTGCACCTGTTTTGCATGAAATTTGGTTTTCCGGGGACGAACAACTATTCTGCTGTGTGGGGCAAATTCTGCAAATGTTTCCGTGTCCGCGGAATTCAGTGGGGAGTGATCAGTTAGTTGGCAAACAGGCTGAGGAGGAACAATGTCTAGTTGTAAAACAAATGCCAAAATGATTGAGCATCTAATGTTATTTGTAGCATATTACTGGCTAATGGAGAATTTTTTTAAATTAAAATTAACATTTACTCCATGTCATGGTTTACAATCTCATTAGTTGCATATCCAATGCGTTTGTAGTAGCTCAATTTGGATTTTTGCCTATAATAATTTTTGCACGTTATAATTATTTTAGGTAAAAGTATACATTAATGATACTACAAACATTTGGGTGACCAGAAACACATTGTATATACGTTATTTTACTGATAATGTTATCCAAACGAAAAAACACTGACATGGCCAAATGTGTATCTCTGCCAAAGAGGCAGAGTCGAAAATATAAAATTACATTACAACAAAAACATAAAATGTAAACAAATGTTGAATTTAAAAAAAAATTTAAATGCTCCATGAGCCAGACATATGTTACAAACAGCATTTGATTCGCTAGCGTGACTAGTTAAGAATGGTTGTGTGAATTTGGCTCATGTGGTCCACACATTTACCAGGTTCATTTAGCGTTTGGACTGGCCGAGTCATCAAGTGAGAAAAGCTATATTCCTGGAAAACACCAGATACAGGATTCTTAAATCTTTAATAGCCGATTTCCATCGAAACTGAAACGCATCATTTTTATCAGTTTCCGGTGTTTTTCATTAGGCTGTCTTGTCTCTTTCAAAATGGCGCCCATTTCATGTTATCATCAAGCCAAACGGGCTTCTTCATTTCCCTTTACCCATTCAATTACCTCTGGAATATTTGCAACTCTTCAAGCGAACTATTTGGAAACCTCGTAAAAGTGACATTTTCGCTCGCTTCGTCGCTTCTTGTCTCTGGCAAACAACTCGCGGTACTCATATCATAATTCGAATCAAAATGGCATTAGAGTGGATGTATTCGATTGGACAAAAGTGTACGCGTGTCACTACAGTGCTTTGATTGATAGTCCTGTCTTATGAAGTGAAACTGAGTGTCTGCGGTCGTGGAGTTTAACACGTTTATTGAATTCCACATGAAGCACGCTTTCGCTTAGGTTCTTGACAAAATACTTTTTTTTAAATAAAATGTCTTAAAGTGTTAAAGGAATTTTTACCCAAGGCGCCATCAAAGTTAATGAATAAAACGCGTTCGATAATATTGTTCGACGTTCGCATAATGTTTTTGCTTTGTCAGATCAAACGAAGTATGAAGAATATCCTCGCGTCTTGGTATCATTACATTTTGTACACAATTGTTTGTGCTTGTGGTGGTGAGGGCGGAGGGAGGTGGGGAGGGTGGGGTGGTGTTGAAGGTTAACGATTCGTTTCCATTTAAGGAGCGGTTAAACACGTATTTTGCTTTTGTTATACGTGTCTTTACAATTTGTGTACCGTAATTATCCAATTAGAACTGTCACTCTACGTTTGTCAGTCAAAGTGTGTCATATGGTCGCGAATAGAATCAAATTAAAGAAGATGACTGGACACGCAGTCCAGCTGCCTCGACTGCCTGCCCAGGAAAGAATTTGCTGTTAGAATGAGAGAGGAAATATTACTAAACAGCCAGGGATCTTTTATATGCTCTCTTCCACAGTCATGACCTTTGTTAACTAGTAGTGGGACACTGGCCGGTATAAAAGGAGCACATCTACCTATTGGGCCATGCGGAGCACTACCTAGTTTTGGAGCCGCCACTGCAATTAAAAATCCCGGGATTCGAACCCAGTGCCTACCACTCTTAAGCCTGGGGATCTAACCACTATACCGCGGAGAACGGTGAGAACATGACTTGTATACAATGCCCGTTTATATACCACGTGTCTCCTTATAGTTAATCTGAACAAGGAATATGTTTAATGTCACGTGTCTCCTTATAGTTAATCTGAACAAGGAATAAGTTCAATGTCACGTGTCTCCTTATGGTTAATCTGAACAAGGAATATGTTCAATGTCACGTGTCTCCTTATAGTTAATCTGAACAAGGAATATGTTCAATGTCACGTGTCTCCTTATAGTTAATCTGAACAAGGAATATGTTCAATGTTACGTGCATTCTTATAGTTAATCTGAACACGGAATATAACCTAAAACAACTTATTAGATTGTACACATTTTTACTCTTAGCAAAAGCCCATAGCCCATAGAATTTTCTATTGGCTAGAAACATTTTACACGTACACACATGTAGCACAAGATGCGGGCATAAGATGGCATCCGTCTTCAAACTCGGAAGTGTACCTTTAATGGACTATCAGCCTCCGTGCTGTAGTGGTTAACACTTTGGACTTCAGGCTGGTAGGTACTGGGTTCGAATCCCATTCGTGGCATATGGGATTTTTAATCCCAGTACCGGCTCCAACCCAGAGTGAGTGCTCCGCAAGGCTCAATGGATAGGTGTACTTCAAATTACACCGACCAGTGTCCACAACTGGTTCAACAAAGGCCGTGGTGTGTACATTCCTGGCTGTGGGAAAGTGCATATAAAAGATCCTTTGCTACTCATGACGAGTAGCGGGTTTCCTCTATCATACTAACACTAACTCTTGTACTGGACGGCAGTCGGGGGAGCTGCACTGCCTTACCAAGACAGACGTGCTTGAACCTTAATTGGATATAAGCACGTTAATAAGTTATAACTAACTAACCATAAATTAAATTGCTCTATTAACCAAACATATGTTACAATAGCAAACGAATCGTACTTAGGGTAACATCCGTCTTAAAACTCGGGAGTGTACGTTAATACATGACATCATCAGATCAGAACAGAACACAACACAACAGAACACAACAGAACAGAAGGTTTGCCAGATTCCTTTGATTTATTTTAGCCAGATTATTCATGTGTACTGCTTAACAATTTAACTTAAAAGCAAGTTTAAATAAAATGTAGCTTGATGTTCTCAAGGGAGATAAGTGAAATTCGACTGGGTTGTATCTCCCGATACCTGTGTTTCTTTACCCAGTAAATATAAACAACAAATTGGATATGCAATATTCTGTCCAACATCATGAAATTTGTTTTAAAATAAATATTCACCGTAATCTCCAGTTCATAGCAGTAACATAATACGCTATTCAATATTTAAATAATTATTTCTTGTTTAATTTAAAATTAAATCAGCTTTTTGAAATAGACAAACTAGTAATACTGGTGCCATGTTATAATTTTGTGGGTTGAGGGAACGTAGCTTCACTGCATAAGAATCCCGTAAAATAAAAGAGAATGCTATACAAACTATCCTCATGTTCAGGCAGTACATACCACCGACTTTGATATAAATATATTGTGGAATCCCGGCTGTAATAATCTAATGACACAGTAATGTAATGGCTATTATATCGACTATGAGAATGATATATTACATAATTACATAACCATACACCTATATTTCGAATACCGAAGATGCTTGTTATCTCGAACTACTTATATCTCGAGCATATATATTCAATACGATGATTTTCGATATAATGAAATTTGATTATATAATATAACAAAACTAAAACAAGTTCTTACATTGTTGTTCCAACACTTGCAGAATGAATACACCTATATTTCGAATACCGAAGATGCTTGTTATCTCGAACTACTTATATCTCGAACATATATATTCAATACGATGATTTTCGAGATAATGAAATTTGATTATATAATAAAACAAAACTAAAACAAGTTCTTACATTGTTGTTCCGACACTTGCAGAAGGAATAGGATGCCGAGAAAGGATAGCTTCATGTCTATAAGGTAGTTTGGGGTCTGCTACTATTGAAGCACTGTGTACATCCAGATATGTTGGTAGGTGCGAGGCTACTGCGCGACACGACTAACGTTCTCAAAACAGGAAGTATGTGTAAGTGAAATCAAGATGGCGCATAACACTTCCAGGAAACATCTCGAGTTTTAACCCAATTACAGTTGGAAGAATCACACTGTTTGTGAAATAGTGAAGGACAGACACATCTTAACATATAACACTAAATAGGAGTTTTAACCCAATTACAGTTGGAAGAATCACACTGTTTGTGAAATAGTGAAGGACAGACACATCTTAACATAATTATAACACTAAATAGGAGTTGTTTTCAGTACACCGTGTTGTAAGGGTGACATTTCAATAGTTACGCCGAGTATATTATAATTATATCCTCAGCGAAACATTTGAAGGGTGATCGGTGATAAAAGATAAGTTTGTTTATTTAACGAAACCTCTGGAACATTGTTATTGGATGTCAAACGCACGGTTATATCGACACTTGATCACAGAGGAAACTCGCTGCCGCCATCTAGACTACTCTTCTTCGAATAACAGCAAGGGATCTTTTATGTGCACTTTCCCACAGCCAGGATAGCACACACCACGGCCTTTGATACTCGTGGATCATTGGTTGGAACGCAAAATCACCCAACGGGTCCTTTGAGGAGGATTGATCCTTCGGCCCATCGAGCCACAGGCGAACGCTCTACTGCTGAGCTACACCCCGCTCCTGGGTTGGGTTGGGTCATTTTTGGTGTGCACTTTATCACAGACGAAGG
>JAUTCZ010092782.1:0-15802 GCA_032273805.1 Melanodrymia brightae
ATGGATCGAATTTGGGTCGTGACGTCACCATTCTCGACCGTACAACTCCGGGAAAATGTTAGACTCATTAGATAAGCCGACCCCAACCTTTGACTCAATCAATTTTGTACCAAAAAGTCGGCTTATACACAGCGATATACGGTAATACACTGTTTATTTGCTCCTCGATACCGAGCTGTATACCTCAGTCACGTGGTCCCTATTTTGCTGCCAAATGGTGAGCGATTCTCTTTAAAGGGGAAGTGAATTCCATAATCTTTTTTAGGTGTAAAATGATAATTTAATTTGGTATGAAAAACAAAGAACCTACTACATGTATGTCTACACAGTTGCCAGTAGCGTTGTTATATTTAAAAAATTCGCTAGATAATATGTACACAACCAATTGCATAAAATGGTCCCGTTTGAACCTGTAGGGTTGTAAAATTTTGAAATAATCTACTATCCACTGCAGTGGTGGTTTGCAAAATTCACTAGCCATTTTAACAACTTCAATAAAATAACCCTGAGGCTGACAGAGGGTGTTACTTGGTAGGTTAACGAAACAAATTAGTACCGTACTTTAACAAAATTATGTACCGTTGACCCCATCCACCATCTTAAATCTGCTGCACCTCAATGTATGCATACAAAGGATAATCAGTGCTTTAAAATGTTTCACTTTGTGTTTTTGTTTGCTATAAATATACATGCTGTCTTTCGTTTTTTGCAGGTTGATATTTTCAGAAAAGACATCACGTAGGCTGTTTGCTTTCCTCTTATTGAATCTCTCTTTTGCATTTGTTGAACTGTTTTATGGAATTTGGACCAATAGGTAACTAGACGAGCAATGTTTTTAATACTTGAAGATTTTAAATTTATAGTCTTGAGCAAAACAAAATCCTTTACAGTGTTTTCACCAGGATTTGAGTTCATGGGGTTTGCAAAATAGTTGGACTTGTATTGAGCCTCTGAAGTGGGGTCTTGGGACATGTTCTTACTGGAACAGTTTTGTGTCCGACCCTTTTTTTGAATGTGGTGGATATAATACTTTTTTTCTTTCTTTGGGGTATTGGTACATATTCTCACACAGACAACTCGCCTTGTTCTGAAATGCCATTTACAGACAAAAATGTTCCATCGTACATACCTTAATTTGTTTTTGATGGAACTGTTCACAATTCTATTTGGCTTGTAATAATTGTGTCAAAATATGTGATGCAGACATACATTGATTTAGTTATTTTAACCTAAATATTATCACAATGTTTGAAGTGTACTTGTAATTTATTTCAGCTTGGGTCTCTTATCTGATTCATTCCACATGTTCTTTGACTGTACTGCACTTCTAGCAGGTCTTGTTGCCTCTGTCATATCCAGATGGAGAGCCAGTGAATCGTTTTCATATGGGTAAGAAAAGATAGGGGGAAACATTACCTCATGTTTTGACACCAAATGATGTCTAACCAGGTGTTAATATTTTATTGACATGTGTGGATTTATTTTTCCTAATAAAAATAAAAGAAGATTTATTGTTCCCAGAATATACATGGGCAGTGAATAGTTCACCATCACTGGTACATTGTAACTAATATACAGTCTTAACAAGTGTCTGGATTAGAATGAGATTGGCAGCTACTTATTTCAAGATAGGCACTTTTAGAATTAAAGAGTATTCTTTAAATTCCTATTTTTCGAATCTTAATTTATTATTCTCTTCTGGTTTTGTTTTCAGATACGTTCGAGCAGAAATAATGGCTGGCTTTGTTAATGGCCTATTCCTGCTTTTTATTGCATTTTTCATCTTTTCTGAAGCTGTTGAGGTAATCTCTACTATATATAATGTTCAGTGTGTTAATATAGTAAATTTCTACTATGTATAAATGTTGCTGACTGCATGGATAATTGGATTTCCAAGAAATAAATAGATTTGTTATTAGTTTTCTAGCCGGATTTAAATTAACTATTATTACAATTAGGTCGCTGTAATTTAATTTCAATGAATTTTATACATATTTAATGCAACATAACTGCTCTTCAATGCAGGTTTACTATGGTAAACATTTTAAACCAAAGCATTTTTTTTTTCTTTTAAAAAGATGTGACCTTTGTTTTTACTGTAGAACTTTCCTATTTATGATGGGACGTGTATCTTTAAAAATATATCATTTTTGTTTGTCTTTGCAGAGAGCTGTTGAACCACCTGAGGTGAAACATGAGAGATTATTTGTTGTTTCTGTGTTGGGATTTTTTGTCAACTTGATTGGCATCTTTGCATTCCAACATGGACATTCTCATGGTGGGGGAGGTAACTCAGTTGTTACTCTTATTTTGTTACTGAAGATATTTCAGCAATGTGAAAATATTAAAATATAACATGGTTATTAAATACAAGTGGTCTCTTAAGCAGGTTTTAAATTATGGTTTGTAAACATGGCGTTATGTAATTTTGAATGTCATTGTTTTGTTTTTAGTTTGTCATAATTTTTACATATTTTCTACTTTATCATAATAAGATTTTTATATTTTGCGATTTCGCAATGTCAGTCATGTTTGAAATTAAAACTATTTGAACTCAATGGCATCTAAATAGTTTTTAAAACCACTCAATTGATAGGCTAAAAATAAGTCAATAAAGCATACTCCAAAGTTTTTATGTACAAACCTCTAAAAATAGAAGTTATTACTTTTTACTTTGTAATTTAAGAAAGTTAATCCAGGATTTGGAGGAATTTTTCAGTTTTGATCAAAAGGGAATTTTCTATATTTATGTAATGAAAGATTATTGTGTTTATTTAATCATAGCGCTATTATTACGATTTTTTAATTTCAGGTCATGGTCATTCTCACTCTGCAGGAGGACATGGTCACGGTGATGGTGTAGGTGAGTCACCAAGCTTTACTTATCTACATATATAAATAGGATCGCGATATCTGGAACAAAACCAGTAATCAACGACTATGCTATCCTGTCAGTTGGAAACTGCACATAAAATACCCCTTGCTGTTAATAGTAAGAGTAACCTATGTGGCAGCATGTTTCTACTTAGACCATGCGTCAACATATCTGTTTGTTTGACATCCAATAGCCACTGATTATTAATCAATGCAATCATTAAATAAGCAAATTTTATCTTTTATATCTTGTATTTAGGTTTACAAGATCACAGCTACAATCCTAGCTACATCACCACAGAAAGTCATATTGAACACAGAAGTCACGACCATAATGATGCAAGTCATAAAGGGCATGGGCACAGCCATGAAGATAAAGGGCACAGTCACGAGAGTCACGGGCACAGCCATGACACTCATGAAGGTCATGGTCACAACCATGAATCTCATGGGCATAGTCACGAAGGACATGGTCATGGTGAAAGCCATGGTGGTCATGGCCATGTTAGTGTTGGAGGCAATAAAGAACGACCTGCACAAGTATCACAGCATCAAATTATGCAAGGTCAGTTTTTACTATAGCTTTTTGTTTTGTGGTTTTATTCCAGGGTATAATCTAGACCATTTTTCTAGGGTCCCTTTTTGGGAAATTGGAAAAAAATAATGCGTTAAGATAAAAAAAGGGGAATTTATTTATTTACGTTTTTTTGTTTTTTTTTGTTCGTGGTAGTCAACATTAGGATGTCATGTAATTGGGTATTTTCCTTTTAAATGAATAATAGTTGGATTTTTTCACATTATAAAGAAAATAACTGCTTTTTATCCCAAGTCATCTGTGTTGTCATGGTAAAAAAAATAATTAATAATTTGGGGAATTATTTTTTTCAGATTGGCCCCAAATTGTATGGTAGATTAAACCCTGTATTCAGTTAACATTCTATATCTTTATACTGGAAAAGATTATCTTATGGGATCTAAGTGCATCAAATTAAAATGGGAAAATAATGCCTCTGCTGGGGTAAAGACGTATAGAGTTAATGATACAATGTTAAAGGGGGGAGTTTTCATCTAGAATAAACATGATCATAGCTTTTAAGGATGTAGATGACCATTAGATAAGGATATAGATTACCATTAGATAAGGATGTAGATGACCATTAGATAAGGATACAGATGACAAATGCTATGGTTTTTCTATATCATTGTTCTATATATCTTTTTTACACTAAGATAACATCTGTGTTAAATTTTTATCAACAGAAAATGTGTTAGCTAAATTAACACAATTATATTTACTTATTTAATTTCTGTTGCAGGAGTATTTCTACATATATTAGCAGATACACTAGGCAGTGTTGGTGTGATAGTGTCTGCAATACTTATACATTACTTTGGATGGATGATAGCAGATCCTATATGCTCTATGTTAATAGCCGCATTAATAGGTGTCAGGTAAAGTAAATCTCAGTCAACATAGCAAAAGCATGATTTATTAGATGATATATTAACACGTTGACTGCCGACTACGAGTATACTTGTAGATGTGGGTGTACCAGATTTTGCCACTACGAGTTATCTCGTAGTAAAACCAGTGTTGCTTAATAGTAAATTAAGGCTTGGCAAATGGGAACATCGCGCCATTTTTTTCATGGCAGTCAACGTGTTAACCCAAATAATTATGGGCTATTTTCTGCTCCAGCCAGTGATCCACGACTGGTTTATCGAATTCTGTGGTGTGTGTGCTATCCTGTCTACGGGATAGTGCACATAAAAGACCCCTTGCTGTTTTTCAGAAGAGAAGCCCAGGTAGCGGCGACAGTGGGTTTCCTCTGAGACCATGTGTCAATATAACCATGCGTCTGATGTCCAATAACCACAGATTTATAATCGATGTGTTCCAGTGGTGTCCTTAAACAAACAAACAAACGTATACACCAAATAATAGCCAAGTAATTCAGTGACTAACAAATCCTCTCCCAGGATATTTGCTTGTCATGTTTTCTGCTACCCTTCATTTTTTTCTGTAGTTCTAACCCTTATATCTAATATAACGTACACAAATAGATCTACACAATGTGAAATATATTAACATTGAATATAATTTTGTTTAATTTCAGTGTTTTACCGTTACTGCGAGATTCTATAGGTATGTTAATGCAGCGTACTCCACGAGAACTTGAGCATCTGCTTCCTGGATGCTACCAAAGAGTGAGTTCTATAATATTATCATTAGTAACCAATGACATCAAGGCGTTGTGGTGACTGGTTTGTCAGATTCTGTAGTCTATATGAAAAAAAACATATAAAAGATCCGTTGCAACCAATTAATTAGTCCTCTAGTTGTGTCATTAAACACACTTTATCTTAAATAACCAAAGACTTCCAACAATTTTCAACAGCAATCTACAATTTTATTCATTTTTTAACTATATTTGCTTACATTAATGCTCTTTGTAGACAAAATACATATTGCGAGTTGATCTTTTTTTATTGTGAACATTTACCTGTTTTACAGTATATCTGAATTTCTCATATTTTAGTATGGATGTGTTTTCTTTATACTGACAACTGTTCTGAGTAGTCTCAGTTTTTAATGAAAAGTTTGTATATTTATAAAGCTAAGTGTATCATCAATGTGTTTGCGACTTGCAGGTGAGTCAGTTGGAAGGTGTGTACAGTATACAGGAGCCTCACTTCTGGACATTATCAAGTGATGTATATGTTGGTTCGGTCAAAGTGGAGGTATCTAATAAAGCCGACACCAGATATATCCTCAGCCAAACACACAATATATTTACACAGGTTAGTATTATCTAAGTACCCGTGAAGTCATTAATGTTCAGAATGGCAGCAGTTACTGCCATCCATTCTACTTAGTACACCTACCATGTCCAAACAAATCAGTTCCCCACAGCTGGTATATTAGCCCTGGTATATCTTTTCTGGAAATTTTTATAAAAGACATCATTGATGGAAATTAGTTACTTATGTGTTAACCAGTTACCATAACTGATACATGTATATCAATAACCCTAAAATGTACTATCTTGTTTTGAAAAACCCTTTGCTGTTAGTCGGAATGTTTAGCGTATGTGGTGGCAGCAGGTTTCTTTTCGTGCTCTTTATTAAACCTGCATCTCACCATTCATTTAATAAAAAATTTACTTGTGACATAACTTATTATATAGTAAGTTAACATTATAAATTTTTTGATGAATTGCCAGGATCCGAAATAGCTATTGTGCATTGGTCTTGGCATAAAAATAACTAGCAAATTGTTACAATATCGTATTTCACACTTACTCTGTTTTGGTAAAGAAAAAGAAAAAAGAGTTGGATATATAATGCAATGCCTTTGAATGTTTAAAGACTTACGATTAGATAATTAAAATAAATTTATTTCATTTGATTTTTTTTTTATAGATTGGAGTTCGTCAGTTGTGTGTACAGATTGACACAGCTCCAATGTAGGTATATATTGAATAGAAACTGATATATAGAAGATATGACTTCTACACGGTGCAATCTAATTGGGTCATATTGTATGTTAATTGGTAAAAGAAAGAGTGCATTGTCTTTGCCAATGTGTTGAAGCTGTGAAGAAACTACATGTATTCTGAAAAAAACTCCACAAATAATGATTGAAACAAAGACAGAGAAGAAATGTATTCAGCATATTTAGTTTACAAAGAATTGACACGAAATATATGGTATTTGAAGATGTAGTGTTATATATTTTTAAATGTCGGAGCATGATGGTGTTTGCTAATATGTGTGTAAGAATAAGTATATTTTTGTCTCACACTGGATGCAATGTTTTTTGTATAAATAAAAGTGTTTGCATCCAAATGCTAATAGAATTTTTGGGATTCTGAGTGTACATTTTAACAGAGAACTATTTTATTCAGTACCATCATATTCGTCCAAAAAGTAAATGTCACATTGTAAAACGTCTGTTGTCATAGCAATTTACTACATTATATATATTTTTTTCACTCATTGCTTTAGCATCCATTGTTAACTTCCACCTGCAAATTTGCTGTACAAAGTTGTAAAATATTATCATTTAAATTTCTGTTAAAACATTTATCTGGAGAAAGATTTTTTGTTTGTATATTTGAGTGATCATCTTTTCATTTTCAGATTTTACAATTAAGCATTTATGAAGTTATAGATGATACTCCCCGAGTGTCTTGTAATGTCACATTTTATATGTACGAGTTAATAAAAGTATAAAATTTGAGTCTTACTGGGGATGCTTTAACTTTTACCAACGAGTATTGATAAGTTATATCTTTTTATCATGCTGTCTAATTGTGAAAATTAAATGAAAATGTACACTTGCAATGTTTGGCTCAGACATGACATCATACCTGTTGCGATGATGTATGTGTGCAGTTTATTTATATATGAATGGTGCAGTATCATACAGTATTGATTACCCAGGTGTACCAGATGATCACTCTTCATAGAGTATCAGAATCACTTCATTTATTAAGATGATTGTTATTGTTACAGTTGATTAAAAATATATTCATTACACAATGCTGAAAATGATGTTTTGCCAATAAACCATAACAGCTGAAAATCAAGTTGCGTTGTAGATTTTAATCTCTACTGTTTCTACTTTCTTTGTTCTGATTTGAAACAGATATTTGTTTTTAAAAACCAGGTTTCATGGGTTTTATTAATTTTATAGGTGGTTTTTTCCCCTGATTTCATCCAGTAGTTCATGACTGGTAAATGAAAGGCTGTGGTATGTGCTATCATGTCTATGGCAAAAAGTGCTTATAAAGATCCCTTGTTACTAATAAAAAAAAGTAACCTGTGTGACAGCAACTGGCTTCTGAGACTATGTGTCAAAATTACCATTTGACATCTAATAGTCCATGATCATTTTATCAATGTGAGACTTGATATTATAGAAAACAATATCACATGACTACAGACTAAATATAGACCAGTACAGATAATGATAACATCTGTGTGATGACTCATTATTTACTCTGATACTACTATACATCGGTGTCTGAGTGCAAAATAATCGATACATTAAACTCTAAGCAAACAAACTTTCTTATTATTTTTTCAGGTTTTTGACAGGTAATTAATAAGGCTACTTCTGTCAATAAATGTGTTGCCATGTCGAATCTTTTTGGGTAAATTTAATAAAAACTACTTTGTCATTTACATTTTGCATGCTAGTTATTGTTGCTTTATGCTAGTTTCTCTTCAGTATTGACACAAATAATGTCGATTGATTGTCAACCAGATTGAAAATGTCAAATCCTTTATTACAGTACTTGAAAAATATTAACATGTCGTAAATTTCTTGTATTGAATACATTGACAGACTTCATATTTGTATAAATATAATAATAACCATATGGCACTGTTAACCGGTAGCAACACTTTTGTAAATGCAGCAATATTGAGGTTACCATGATATTAGGGAAAAGGAGTATACCTTGTTTATGTATCAAACTTAAAGTTAGTCTCATAGATGTAAGTGCTATATTTCTCTATTTTAATATGTATTTGTGATATACAACTACATGTACAAATAAATCAATCGCACAAAAAACAGCATAATTATGTGGGGAAAAAAATAGTAAATGTATACACACACAAAACTACATGTGTATAACCAGGGGCCGGTTTAATGAGCGTTACTTAATGCAACGATAGCGTAACGTCGTCCTAACGATTACGCTGCCACAGTTGTGTGTATCAATAATAGCGGCCACGATACTAAATTGACCACTGTGACTGCTTTATTGTCCTCAAATATTGTCATTTACGCAATCGTAGTGTAATGTCATGGCTAAGGCAGTCTCAAGTGACATTATAACCTCTCCATTAAACTGGCCCCAGGAGTCGGTTACTAAACATAAACTTGCACACAGAGTTAAACTTTCCATCTTATTCTTCATTGAGTTTCCATTCAACTTTGATCTTGTTTTAATCACTGCAAAGGATTATGGGGTTTATTGATAGAAAGTGTGAAAGCATGTGATACCCTTTGTTATTGCTTACATTCTGCTAATTTGATCATGTAACCTGTTAAGATCTCCCTAAATGTTCTACTAGTAAATGATCATATTTTACCGCAACACATTTGTTCAAAAACAAATTTTTGGCTCAAGTATCTTGGTTAGTACTAAACAAGTTATTACATGATAATGTGTGTGCACAAAACCTAAATAATTGCTGTATTTGTGTGGGTTCCATACACAATGTCCTAATCTATAACAATGTACACATTTGATAAAGTTCAGACTTAGATTGTTCTATATGTAAATGTAATTACTGTGCCAATAACTAAATGTATCACTATTATGGTGTTTGTAAGCCAAAGATACTTGTATTGTATTGTCATTATTTCAACATGTTGCATTATCACGCCAAATGGGACATTAACTTTGTCCATTGTGTCAGTTTTAAAGATAGTTAATCATATTGCATGGTGCTCACGGGAAAATGTTTGGACTAACTTGTTAAAAACAAATTAACATTTCTGCTTTGCATATTGTACACAAATCCTATCTACGTGTCGTTTATTTATTAACTTGAATTTCTAGTCATTATCTCGACAGACTTTAATCTGCTTTTCTTAATTGTGAACTCCAGACATTCATTACACATTAATACAATTTAATATTCCAGCTCTGTTCTCTGGATGAACAGCAGAAAAGGAAGTGAAAGAAATATAATTGAGGTTTATATCTGATACATTTACTAGTTAGATTGTATGGTTGAATATTGTATTTCATAATGTCCTCAAAGTAGATCTCTAGTATGTCATATTGTTTTGGTATTAATCTGATCTCCTGTTTTCTCTGATTTTTCAAACAATCTGTATCTACATTAATTTTATGTCTTTGTAACTAGTACATGTTATACACCTTTCTCTTTTTGTCATATATTATAGTTTTTAAAGCCAAATCAATACAAACAATGCTTGTTGATGTTGACAGTAAACATGTCTGATTTTTGGCAGTGAAAAAGATAATAATTATTCCTAAATCACTGACAGACTTTATTATATATATGTATATAGGTCTTTAGTTGAAACATCTCTGTCAATTTTGTTTCATTCATCCAGTGTGACTTATAAATCGGTTGAGGTATTTCAAATGTGTTATGTAAAGGCCAACTTCCCTTTTGATTGGTCAAATAAAAGGTCACCTAGACATATAAGTTACAACAAAGTTTTATTATATTCTGTCTGGAATGAAGATGGATTTTAGAATGTAATTTTAATCGTCTGACTGCTACTGTTTGTATAATAATTAGCCATCCAAAGGATTACAAAGACATGGCTTCTCGGGACTGATTAAAAGTACTTAATTAGCTGGTTTGAGACCATCTTAACATAGGTACCGGTAGATGCTTAATTAATATAGTTGGCCTCCGTTGGTACTATACAGCGTAAGTTCGTCACAGAGTATTATTATGTGACATAAATGTTTTGAGATTAAAGGGAACCTGTCACAATATTTTGGTGCAAAGTTTATAAATAACTGATTATTGTACTTTACCCCATTTGTTTTGCTTAAAGTGCCATTTGACAAATCTTTAAATTAAATCATTTGCATATTTATTCATCTGTGCCATTTGCTAAAACCATATCTTTAAATTAAATCATTTGCATATTTATTCATCTGCCATTTGCTAAAACCAAATTTCTAAAACCACATTTTTTATTGTTTTTGTTCAATTTTCTGAAACAACAAAAGAATGGATATCTTTATTTTGCAGTTTGGAACATTTCTCATTTGGTTATTGTAGCCCATTTTTATTGTTCGTTTGTAATTATGAAAACTATGTTGTGCAGTTTGTAACAGAAATACAGTACGCAAGTTACTCTTATACAATATTGTTGCAAATAAACTGAATAAGAGATTGAGATCTTTTGTGCCTACTTAAACCATAAGCATTATGTGTGTTGAGAAATCGCTGAATCTCAGTGAATTATTCATCTTTTAAATATGTTTTAAAGAATATCTGCAAATTTCATACTTAAAAATAATAAGTTGTTGTAAATACCTTTTTCAATATATCCTTGAGTTATTACATAAATTGATCTAAACTGAACTCTGGTACCAAATATAACAATTAAATTTTAACAGGTTTTTATATACAATAGAAATTGATGAAATAAAACATGAATTGTGTTGGGGAATTTAGACTTCTAGATCATGAATGGTTCAGATTTATAGGATATCATTGTATTTTCATTATAATAAATGATTTTAATTTGTATTGTCTTAGCTAGAATCTGACTTTCCACACAAAGATCTAGAACACTTTAATAGCTTTGCTATATATTTTCTTCCTCAGTAACTTGTCTCTCATACAAACTGTTTCTTTTTCATCTAGTTAAATTTTTGGAAATAATTTCAAACGAAACTATTTTCTAAAAAATAGTTTGGGTTGGATGTTATAGTTGCTACCTACTTTAGATTATTCTTTTTTTTTTATTTGCTATATATTTTGGGTTTTTCATTTCTGTTTAGAAACTTTTACTATTTAGATATATAAAATTGTTTTATTTTGCTCTTTTATTAATCAGGATGTAATTATATTTTAGATCTTTGCCTTTGATGGTGCTATTTGAGCATTGTACGACAATCTTGTTTGGTTTAAGTATACATGATCAGTTAACATTTCGATGATGTATTTTGTGTACCGGGTATTACATATAGTATATAATTTGTAAATAGCTACTTTGAAGTCGTATTTTCGTGTCTGCTTTGGGTATCTATGAGAACAAAATCCTTTCATTGTTACAATGGTTTTACTTCAAAACATTGATCAACATGCAAAAACATTCACACATTTCTTAAGTCATTTGAAATTTTTATTTTAAAAATATCTATTTCTCAGCCTATACGCATCTGTTTGTAAAATATAAATATAACACATGATGACTAAGTCTTGTACTTAGACTGTTTACATTTTTCTTTGGGATCTAGATGTGCTTTCTCAATATTATCATGCAAATATATGTCCTAAGAATATCTACAATTTTTTATAATAAAAAATAAATAAATGGAAATAGCAGTTTAAAATCCAGTTTGTGAATTGTGTAGAATTAGATTTCATTCCTATGTGTTAAATATTAAAGCATATCTACAAAATAGCATCCTTTCATTCTTTCTAGCTAAGGACACCAGTATCAAAAGATTAAAACTTAGTCCACTCTTTTTGGCAATAATTTCATAGCAAATTGTATATAATTGTTAGCAACAAGAATCTAAATTTGTCAAGCATACTCTTTTTCAGACTGCTACTTTCACTCACTAACATTATATTTATCAATGAGTCTTGGTACATATTTGTAAGAGCAGTTACAATATTTTGAATAGGTGGGGTTCGTTTGGTGATACGGGTTACAAACAGTGTCAACCATCTCCAAGTCTGCCAGTGATTTTTAGACCAAATTTATATGTATTGCGAAAGCCTTTATTTATATCAAAGTATCAAGTACGGTACTGTTTATTGTCTAAAATAATTTGTTTCCGATTCTTTGATTTGTTAAATGTGTACGGTATTTGTGTGTTCTTCAAAACAGCTGAAAACTGACAACAGGTGCCTTGTTGATACTTGAATTTGAAATGTGTATTGTATTTCACTCATTGTAACCAATTACTATTAATTTTATTGTATTTTTATGCAATCCAATATCTTATGTAGTCACATATTTTCAGTTTTTCATCTTGAACATCTGCTTAGATTTAATACATGTATCTTATATGCTTGCTCTTTACTAATAGTCATATTATCTTTATAAGAACTTAATGCATATCACCATTATGGATATGGTGATATTTCATCCAATAAATAAGACTGTTTAAAATTTACCTTATTTCAGATAAAACAGTTTTATCTCAAGGGTTGAAATTTTCAAAATCTCTGTAAACAGCATCTGATCAATAAATTACCTAAATTACATTTGTGGATTCGCTGAAATGCATTAATACCATGTTGCACATGTTATCAGTTTATTCCTATTATACATTACAAAACTAACCTCTAACTTTGTTGGTAGACTAAATATTTTAGTCAAAGTTGGATACATAAAGTGGTTAAAGACCAAAGATTCCAATTTTGATGTGTATTTCTGATAATGTAATATTGTGTTGTCCATGTCATAACTTGTTTGATACAAGCAGTGAAAAACACTTTTATGTTCTATGTATACACAGGGTATTTTGGTGTTCAAAACTTTATTTTTCAGTAACATAATTATTGTTCAGTCAATGCATGTCTTCATTAAAATCTGTTGTTTTAAAATATCTTAGGCCCAACTTTCCTTTGATTGTTTGAATGAAAGGTCACCTGAATGTGGGTTCTGTTAGATCCTAAAAGGAATGCATATCATCATGTTCTCCCATTGGTCTTTAAATATTAACCATTTTCAATTTGTAATGTTAAATAAATTTTATTACTCCAGCGAGCACGCTAACTGAAATAAATATAATGTTAATTATCATACATTGGTATAAGGTGTCATTTGATTGGATTGTTAAAACCATTCCAGCCATTGAGAAGAAAGTTTCTAAAATACTGTATGACATCACAAATTTGACCATGACGTCATGCATATTGTATAAAACTACCTTTCATCTTTCATATTTTCACTGTTACATTGACATGAAATACGTTTTGAAAAGCATTTCACACAAAAAAATAGAATATTAAACTCGCTACCATGTATTATCAAGTTCATAAGTCCGTCTTGAAATATTTACGTTTTAGCTTGTGACAAATGAAAATAATTTCACTTGGAACTTAAACTTGATAATACATAGTAATAATTTGTTTAATAGTCTCTATTTATCTTATACTGTAAAACAGATACATGTATTAGTCATGTGTGTGTAATTTTCAAATGTTTTGGCATTTTTAATTTTACTGCAAAAATTACAATTAGCAATTTAATCCATTAAAAAGTCAATACAGATGCTTTTTGCAATGCGAAAAATACTTATCGAAAGGTGATTGCTTTTTTTTGGAAATAGCGAGAATTTACAGCGACGAATATTACCTGTTTTACAATATTACTTTGCATAAAAGTTACATTACAAAAAGAATGAAGTAGTCTATTAATTACGTATTTATCGTATGTGACAATCGTTTGTATAGTACATCTTTTGCAAATTTACAAACTACTTTTATTGCTAGTCAAGTTATCTTTTGCATAGTTTTGGAGCGAAACTTAATGGGACTTAATATATTATATATATTTTGTACTAACAAATCCACGTGAGAGTGACAAAATGTGTTGTATGTATTTAGTTGAAATACTCACTACATTCCATAAAAACATGTATTAGTTTATTTTAATTTGCATTGTCAAATTTACATTTTAAATATGAGGTAATCTTTTTTTTTTTACTTATTTTAATTTATGTAATTTATTTTTCAACATTTGACTTGTAAACAATGAAGTGCTTATGGTTTGCAAAAGGATGTAATAAGATAGGAGAACAGTTGCTACCAATGTCTAAACTAACAAAACACAATTCAGGTATTATAGTTATATTTAGATCCAACATACAGTGACAAAGGATTAAAATATGTAAAATGTCTGTTTCCTGTGTTGCCATTAAAGAATAAATTTACTGTAAGCTGATTTTGGGTTTTAACTTAAAAATTTACATTAAAATAAAAATGAATAAAGAAGGAAATGTGATATGCCGAACAGCAACGGCGACATATAGGGATTATTTTGGTCAATGGTGTATGGCGTCCCAATTCAGTTTCTAGACTATATCTTTGGGAGTCATCCAATCTTCCCTAAATTTGAACAGGAGATGACGTAGTACACAAGTCCTTCGCTCAAGTTCCTTGTTCAGCAAAATCCTCACATATTTAATCAGGCAGCAAGCTGCATTCTGCTCAAATGACTGTTTCCGGACGATATCTTTAGAAGGAATTACCTGATTTCATGTATAATTAATAATTAATTTAATTATGCAGATCTATTAAATTATTGTGTCAGTAAGACAACAATATATTTTATAGTTGTAATTTGTAAATGTTTCTTTTTAAGTTTTTATAGTTTTCATTTAATGTTTTTCATTGCATCATACTATATTTTGTCAAAGCAAATGGAGCATCTTCATATATTTACAAAATAACCAAACTGTGTACATGTATTAATGTCATATTCAGTAAATGCAAATATGTTGATACAGATTATGATTTCAGATAATCAATTATTCTCAGTTTTTTCAACATAATTTTAGGCAACAATTAAAAGCAATGGTTTTTATTTCTGGATATGTACCACCACGTCCACAAAGGGAAAAAAATTAATTCAAATGTCATATATTAGCATAAAAATTCAGTTGCAGTCTCCACATAATAGAATAATATTACTAGTATCTGTTCACCACCCACCATAATAAATCTAAGCACACATTGACACTTGGAAACTTCCACCCTTCACCATTTGTATATACACTGTATATGTACCGTATACATATAATATATAAATAATATATTTAGAGAAGTTAATACATGTAGTATGTTATGCTCATATGTATTGTAAATGTCATGGATTAATATGAAAACAGTAATATGTTTCTGAATTGTATATATAGAGAGAAATGATAGGATGTTGATAGGATTTCAGGAAGTTGTCTTGGCTTACATTGCTCAAGTTATGGTACTACATTTGTAGTAGATAAATAATTACTGTTGCACTACAGACTACATGGCATTGATACCTGATAGCTGAGTATTCTTTATATAACAAGATAAATCAAATAATTAAAATGTAACTTGCATGTGTCCATAAATTTTAACAGATGAGGTCACAGCATATCTTTCCAACATTAGTTAAAGGAATGCTCAGGCAAGGCTTTTAGACCTCTACGCACGTTTAACAATACCATTTCAACATTATTGCCAAATA
>JAUTCZ010092893.1:0-15797 GCA_032273805.1 Melanodrymia brightae
TTTACTAAGGGTTTTAATACATGCAATACATGGGGGAAAATTCGGGACCAACAAATTCAGTCGGTTTTGACAGGATTTCGGTTTCTTCAGGATCCCGTTTTGACAGGTTTCACTGTATATGATTATAATAATTACGTTTACTAGTCTTTTGGTCACTTGCCATTTGTGTTACAAATAATCAAAATGTGATACATATAATATGACATCAAACTGAAATTTGTTGATAATGGTTCTAGTGGCCATAGTGTTATTGTCTATGTGCCATTAATGTATATGTATAGTGTTATTGTGTTTCTCTATGTCATACATGTATTTGTTGAATGTTTATATTATCTAGTGAATACACAATTGAAAATAAAAGGCAGGGCATAGAATTGGCAGCTGAAAGCATCTGCAGCCTACATTAATATAATATTGTGATACAGTGGATTCACTTTTCTTGGTTACTTAATTTTTATTAGTTAATGGTGTGATCAATGAACACAATTATATTATTAAAGAAATTTACACTGTTTTGTTATTGTTAAATTTGTACACAACTTAACTAATAAATATCGGTATACAACGAATAAAAGTGAATCCACAGTATTGTATTCTATTGTTATTTTGCAATTATAAAACTTTTGTCAGTATTTGTATATATTATTTCTGATATTTAAAATCAAATATACATGCAATTGTTTTTTTGCACGAGTGTACAAAAGTATATTTTAATATGATGTGCTGGAACCCACTAATATTGGTTCAACAGAAATATAGTTGAATCCATAATATTGTATTCAATTGTTATTATGCAAGTATGCAACTATAGTCAGTGTTCAAACATATATTTGTGATATTTAAAATAAAATATTTTTCAAAATAACTTAGTAACTGTTGTTTTTGCACGAGTGTACACACTACCAATATATTTTAACATTTTACGACAAACAATTTTCAGTATTCTACAAAAATGTACGGTATGTATTCATTAGAGTAGCTCATCTCCAAGGTAACAATTTTGAAATTAGTTACCAAAATCAAACAGCTAGGCAATTAACATAATAGGCACATGAGAATATTGCTGAGTAGATGAATAGCAGTTTTAATGTCTGACGGTTACCCCGGTACGTTATTAAGTGACACATCATAATCCTAGCCATGGATATTGTATGTAAACTGGTACCGGTAGTTACCAAAAGCGTTGTCAGTAGTGGAAAAGCAATTGTATACTTGAATGTTATTGAGGTAGGCGACTTGGCTTCATATTCCTTGCAATGATATTTGTAGGTAACCATTGTAGTGACCAAAGGCATTGTTAGCAATTTAGGGAAACAAACGATGCCTAGAAAAACTCTATAGCTTCTTTATTTCAACAATCCAAATATGTATTATTAAAGTCATAATGTCCATTTTGAAATAGTTTTTAAAAAGTTGGAATTACTCTGTATTGATGAGACGTTTTCAAGGTGTAAAGTTTGTAAAAGCTGCGATATTAAATTTATCAGCACGAGGATAAAAGTATTAATCCGATATTATCGAAGGATTTTAATGCTATTATCAAAGTGTTGATAAATTAATATCACATCTTGAGAGGTTAAATCTTTTTATAATTCATTGGTATTCTCTCTTGCGATAATTATTTAACAGCAATTAAACCAAAATGAATGTAATATTTTGTTCAAAGGCATCATGTCATATTACATTTGGGATGACGCCTTGTTTAATATGGTCACTCTTCTTGGAGGACTATACAATTAGTCTGTTGACCAATCAAGATTAAAAGAAGCCACTGCTGTATCTCACTAGGACATATATCAAGTATTGGATAACAAATTAAACTAAAACCTTTCATGATGGACACATCTTTACAACAAAAGATTATTGGATTTCTTAAATGATTTATTGTAATAATAAATAGCTGCCTCTTAAGTTTCAATAAAAACAAGAAAATTTTGTGAATTGTCATTCCCTTCCAAAATATTTGGTAGTGAATAGTGATGAGCTATAACATGGCAAGATGTAAATGAATGAAACTATATCCATTGACTTTATGGAAAGCTATGCGAAAATGAAAATAGTATGTAACATGTCTAACTCCTAATATATTGCTCTACACTTCCATGATACAACATGAGAAATCTTTGATAAACCAAATCCCTTTAATCATTTCTCAACTATTTTAATGCTCTTATACTGCATAAAATCCCATGGAATAAATAATGACTTCAATCAAATAAACAATTCCCTAATTAAAACAATGTTGAAACATTTTAAAAGAATTTAAAGACAAAATATTATCGCTAAAACAATGATTCAACTCCATCTTTCTTCTGTATTTGTGTTTCTTGATAAACTTATACACAAATTGCTTGCAGGAAAATTTTAACAATGAAATGTCCATGAATATTATGACCGTGAAAATACAATACAGGTAAGTGTCACATCAGCAATACTATATGTTGGGCAGTGTTGTATACCAGGCAGTGATCTTCTTCACAAATAATGAACTGGTCCTCTCAAATTAGTGTCGACCTCTCCTATGAAAAAAAAATCAATAGATTACGAAGATGCTGTAAAAGATGTTAATGGCAAGTATACATTTCTAACTTCACTGATAATTCATGTTCTAACCAGAAATTTACAGAATATTTTTTGCTTATAGTATATTCTCAAGGAAACCTTCAAGTTGAATAAAAAACCTGAATAATATAATTATCAGTACAAGATAAATGTCAAAACGTTGTCCTCTATTTAATTTGGCGAACAATTACAATCTAAAATAGGAAATAAACTATAACAATCACATCTACCAAGAACATCAAATATGAAAGGCATTTGTGTTTTAGTGACCTTTCACCTTTGGATTTTTAATAAATGTATCATTGAAGGAATTTAATTATTGATTTATACCTAGACTTTGGGGTATCCGTTCCTTTACAGCTACGACAATCCCACCGGCCTGTTGGAATGGCTTTAAGACCAACACAAAACGTGTGGTAACCGCGATCGCAACGATCACAGAACATCATTTTATCCTGAAAGAAGAATATAGTAATAAAACATACTAATAACAAATAAAAAGTACAAACGATAAAAAACAAATGTTTGACCTAAATACAAATCACCAAAAAATGCAAAACTGGTATAAAACAATACAAATTTGATCAAAAGTAATATTACCTTACAACAAACCTAAAGGACATCATTATACATATGCACAAATGTCCAAATAACACAATTATGTTGTTTAATTGTTACCTCATCAAATGGATCCATGCATTCGACGCACGTCTTACACTCCATGCACTGCCAGGGATAGGTTTTAATAACTGCAACCATCTTTTTCGGCAGATCCAAGCACGAGGGATGTCCTGAAAGGAAAAAAGTAACACATTTTATAAAGCCCATCTCAGTCAAATATGCATTCGAAACAGTTTGAGCAACATTCACAAGGAATAAATTAGCAATAACACAATAAAAACATTTGTTTTAAACTGTAAAACTGTAGTAAGAACATACCAAATCACTGCGGAGTATCTTGGCTTAAGAGAATTGCATGTGACATGTTTGCAAATAATGTGTCGCTTAAAGCTACGGACTAATAACGAAAACTGCTTATATTAGTACACCATTTGGTGGACCAGATTTTTATAGTTATTTCATTCCACATTGTTAGTTTAGCAATCAGACAAATGAGCTCTAGATCATGACATCCGATTTCCTTATAATTAGGACTGAAGAATAGTAATGTAAAAATAGAATACTATACATACCTGTGGCTCCACACTCTGAACATTTAATGAGTGTGTCTTGTGGTAAGGAATTTTTTCTTGTAGCCGGCAAAACAGCCTCCTTGCAAATTCGGCATAATTCAACTTTTGCAGGTTCAGGCTAAAAGAAAAATATTCAATACTAAGTATGCGTCAAATTCCATCAATAATACACCTAGAGACAGGTCGGTTTTTTAAGGTTAGCAGGAGAAACAAGGTCATTTCCATGTGATTATTCTCATTAATAAATAATATATAGGCTATAAAAGATTGAATGGTACTTGCAATAATGATTTAGATCAATATTGCTCTTGAAAGTAAAATTGATAAAATGGTCAGTCATGTTGAATAGACATTATTTTGTGGCTGGAAAATAACTTGTTGAATACTTATTCGTTAACAATATGACATCTGCAACAATTTCCAAATTGTTTATTTTTGTGTACATCTTGTGTTGGACATATATAACTAAAATATCTATGAAATCAGATCGTACTTCTTTCTCTTCATCCTTCTGCTCGCCATCACTGCTGCTGTTATCCGACTCACTGCTGTCATCTCCATTACTGTCATCTTCTGACCCAGAATCAGCTTTGTCCTGCAGCAGTAAACATTAACCAATGTTATTACACACAGTACCAGTGAGACATTTTCAATATGCTAACTATACTGAATTTATATTATTATATATTTTTACTTCTTTTTAAATCATATGCTTTAAACTTTTCTTTCTTTCATTGATGGCTTTCATCATTAAATTTTAATATTGCTTTAAAATTTGCTATGGAATAAACAGAATACTTATTAGGCTACTCAGTAATAGTTTTTTTAAAACAAATTGAAGTGCATGCAATTACATAATGAGCATACAAGATAGCCAATTGATTGTCTTTAAAAATCAACGTGAAAATACTAATGAGCTGTAACACTATTGATGTCCTGAGTGACCCTGTAAAAAAGTACTGTTGTTTATCGAATTGTCATCATATAGAATAACGCACATAGAGGTCATTAAGAAAAAGAATTAACCAATCAGCATATTGGTTCAGCTGACGGCATATGCTGACACTAGTGTATTACCTCTGTATTATCATCCATATCAGACGATGATTCTGCACTTGATGGCTTAGCTAACTTGGTTCCTGTGTCCTTTGGTGGATCAAACATAATGGTGTTCAAAGGTAGATACTTCAGCTCATCTGGTGTATACCTGATAAAAACACAAGGTATACAGAATAGCCAAAATAATGAATAATTCAAATTTCTAAAACTCTCTATATGTTAATAAAATGATGCATGTAAACGAACATAAATTTAACATTAGGTCATTATGTACCGACAGCTGAACTTGCATGTGACCAGGCATAAATGACATACACAAAACTTACACCAAAAATGTTAACCTACAAATTCATAAACATTGATTGAGATGATAATACTCTAGTTATAAATCAAATTGTTTCCATAAAATCAATCTTGTTGAAATAGATTTATAGATTAAAGTGATTAAGATAGCGAGCGAACTGTATTGTTTATGTACATACCTTTTGTAGAAGTCTTGGAACTGTCCTGGAATAAGGGATACCGGGTAAGCTCCTGGTTTGGTAACTTCTGGAGCCAGCTTCTTGTACTGGGTGGAAGGATAGTGGATCATCTGAAACAAAATCAATCAACAAACTGTAAACTTCAGTTCAAATCAAACATTTTCAAGTCTCAAATGTACATAATATTTTGTTAAGGCGAGTCATAGAATTAAGGTCCTTAATAAGATGGGTTGATAGGCCCATTCGTTTGTAAGTAAATTACATAAAGTCATAAAGGATGTATCCTTAAATATTTTACAATAATACAATAAAATAACTAGCTGTTGTGATCAAATAAAAATAAACTCATGATCAATGCACTCTTAAAAATCTGTAATAAGCACCTATTAAGTGTGTTTTGTAAGTTTCTGTAAGCAGTGTCCACCTCGTATCTGTCTGTAGTGTTTTCTGGAATCATTACAGTCATCAGAAGGTGTGATAATATAGGAAGACAAAGTGACAGTCACGTGACATCTCACACGTAACTATGTATCACGCTTCCATAAACATAACCATCAAAAGTGGATGCAATAATATAAGAAACAAACCATCAAAAGTGGATGCAATAATATAAGAAACAGAGTCGAGATTTGTTAGCTGCATATCTCAACTAATAAACAGTGTCTGGATATGTTAGATGAATAATTTTGTTTTTACATTGAGGTAATGATTTTCATCACAGTAGCTAAGAGAGCGAAAATGGAGGGGTGGGGGTGGGGGTGGTGGGTGTAATGTCAAAGACCTGTCTACTTAGTAAATGACTATAAACCGCAAACTTTACGAACAGTACAAATCAATATGACAACAAAAACAACAACCCATAAACATATATTTATTGTTTCATGTTACGTTGTTTTATATATTAGTAAAACCTTTTCTAGTCATAATGTGTGATCACCATTGGTTCGATCTCAAACTGATATTTGTTTATATTAATCCAGTACAGAGGGGAACATCTAAAAAAGAATTCAGTGTTTGTGTAGCTGAAAGTAATGTGTCCACCTCGTATCTGTCTGTAATGTTTTCTGGAATCATTACAGTCATCAGAAGGCGTGATAATATAGGAAGACAGTGGTGACAGTCACGTGACATCTCACATGTAACTATGTATCACGCTTCCATACATACAGATAACCTTTTGCTAATAATGCATATATCGTAGTCTGTATGTAAATCAGGAGTATTGGAACACCACAGCAGTGGTAGTTTTAACACAGCACATATGATTCTGAACTCAACTAAAGCTAATAGTGTAATCTATTTAAGCCGGATCCATGTTGGTTGGACAAAGATTGCAAAGATAATTCAAAGAGTTGCCTGCAATCTGTCTGCAATCTGGTACAAGTTAAAACAAGGGAGGAAGTATTGCAGAATTCTGAATCTTCTCGGATAGTCACAATTGGAATATTTACGGCTACAGGTACAGAAATAGCGATGAAGTTGTGATTGATATCCGGTGAGATATCTATGCAGACATATTTATTACACTTTTACACATCAGACTGAAAATTTGGAATTCATCTATGAATAATGCTGGATGTTGACTAAACAATACATCCGATTGAGTCAGTTGTTTCAATTACACGGATGCTGAATTAAGAACTTACAAATGTCTGGAGATCAAAATATGATCTCCTTTCTTCTTTTCTTTCCCGTTGGAAGTGAGCATTGAACTCCGCTGCTGACCTCACAGCCTTCTTAATGTAATCAGCCATCTTGCCTTTGTCTAGCTTCGGCTGAAACAAAAAGAGTCAGTCAATATGTAGTCAACTTTAATATTGGTTCGAAAATGTATACAGATGCATTACAATGAGCGAAATCGAAAAGAACTTCCTTCTCATATTTCATTAGGAAAAGAGGTTGCAGCACATCTGAAAAAGCTGACACATACAACATTCGTTTGTGGGATGGAGATTAAGCCCAGTTTCGTTTGTATCTTGACAACGAACTTAAAATCAACAGTTCCAGTGAAATATTGTTTCATATGGAAGTGAAATTGGAGAGTGTTGGAGTCTATTACAAGTGTTGTTCATATAAAAGATGTTTCTGCATTTTGAGACGATCTATAGCTGGTGGTGGCTAACATATGAGTGACAAAGCATATGTTTGTGAGTATTGCAAATATGCATCAATGCTCCAGGCTACGTTTGATAAAAAGAAAACACTTTCAGGACACTAGAAGTTGGTCCGTCACTACTGAAACTTGATAAGAGTTGATACGGTTATTAGATGATTATTATGTACTTACCACTCCATACTCCTTGTGCTGTTCCCTGATCGTTTTTTTTTCTTTTTCGTGAAGGACATTAGCATACTCCTATGGAAATGATAAAACATGTATTCAATGTATTGTAACATACATCTTCACCCATTAATCAACTTGATCAATTTCAATCAATGATTACAACATACAGATACATTTGATTATTTAGTACTCAATCCATCAATACACAAAGTTGCATGCCTATGTATTATTTAGCATATAGTCATATAACTAAACCTTTTGAACAATTGGTAAGATCGCAAGAAAGCAATGTACAGTAGTGAAACATTTTAATTGGCAATGGAAAATAAAATCTATGCTATATGGAATTTTTACAAAAGTAATAGGGATGTATTTTAAGAAAATATTGTGTTCTTTTTAATTTGCCTGTTGAAACCAAACAAAGATCAAACTAAATAGCATCTACCCAATAGCCGATATCTTTTTTTCGTGCTGGGGTGTCGTTAAAAACTAATATAAATAACATCAATTTGAAATCCATAACAAATTTGCAACCCATGAAATCTATAATTACTGCAATTACAATGACTAGTATTAATTCTGGACAGCTAGCACATTGCTTACGATACAAAAACAAAGTTAATTTAACTCAGAATATCCATCCATCAGTCTATTAATTGAAATAGAGGTTTAAAATGGAAAGTGACTAAACTAGAAACAGATTGTCTATTAGTATGAAGAATTCACCTGGTACTTTTCACCATAGTCTTTAAGCATCAAATCATACACCTCTTCACTGCGCAGAGCTGTTAGTCCTGTAAGAAAACGAGAATACATATACATAACTACATCCCACCTCACCTATATAACCAGTGTTAGCTGTCTAACACCTCCAAGTAAAACACAGTCTCAATAAAGTGGACCCCACCCAGTTAATTATATATAACTGCATTTAATGTGTAGCTTATTATTCCCAACAAGGCATGGACATCGAGAGAAGACTACACGATTACCCATTTAGGACTGTTTCCAAACATATCTAATGAGAGTAAGTAAGTTAATTAAGATACATTTGGAAAACACAAGTTGTATGAAAATGGTTTTTAGTGACTACATTATATAAGTGTAGTATTTTATTTGTAATAAACACTGAAAACTCCCATTTATGCAATAGCAAAGAACATAGAAAAACACAGAATTTGTAACAATAAGAATCTACCAACATTGTTCAACTCCATAATACTAAAAAACTACAAACAATGTTCAAATTCCTTTAACAACACCAACATTGTTCAAATTTATAAACTAAGAAACTACCAACATTGTTCAAATTTATAATGCTAAAAAACTATCAACATTGTTCAAATTCATCACAGTAACAACACCAACATTGTTCAAATGTATACTATACACTAAGAAACTACCAACATTGTTCAAATTCACAGCATTAAGAATTGTTCTGAACAATACCAACATTGTTCAAATTCATAACAATAACAATACCAACATTGTTCAAATGTATACTATACACCAAGAAACTACCAACATTGTTTGAATTCACAACAATGAGAAACTACTTCATAAATTATACAAGAAACCAATTTAAATCATTTTATGTTGTCCAAAATGAAAAGGAAATGAAAGACTAGTTTCATTTATTGTATCACCTGTCTCACTGAACACATATGACCATACATTTAACATGAAAACAAGGAAATCGTTTGAATCAAAAGTATAATATTTCATCGACAAAATGGCCAGACTAATTACCTCCCCATGGTACTCCACAGGTAAGAAGCAGAGGGCCAATTACCTGTGGAAAGGGTACTAATTACAGACACTCTCTCACAGGGGCATTCATTAACGCTGCTAGCCCTGGGCTACCTGTCACGGATGAAGGCTTGTCAGGTATCACTGATCGCGGGCACTGCACAGCACACAACATGCACACCCACATGATATGAAATTTGACAGTGCCATGTATTAGACAAAACCAAAGGCCACCTAGAAACCATGTGGGCTAGACAATACTAAACCACAGTTGATGAAGATTTCATTTCACTTATTGAAGTTTTCTTCAGTTGTTTGCTAATTGTCCCAGCAAGAGGTATTTTGTGATTTTGCAAGAATGGATTTAACTAACATTAACAACTTAATATTAATGTGTTAATAAATGATTGACAGCCATGAAATATTGATAAAGGCAAAACTCAAAAATCACTCAAAAGTTATTATTTACTGTACAGTTATGGACAATAATGGGGTAAGTGGTATTATTTAAATGTACAGAATGTATAGGGCATAAACTATAATTCACACACAACTAGCATAACGCTATTTTTCATTGGTCAATTATTGTGTTAAATCGTACGCTTTATGTATGCTGTCGTTGGTAACGTAACAATATCAATAAAACATGAACAATGATCATATGTTAACCCAATTTGTTTTAGTTTGAAAGTTGTTTTTTGGGTTTGTTCGGTTTTATTGGGGTTTTATTTTGCTTTTTTTTTATAGTTCAGTTTTTTTTTGTCTGTGCTCTCCAATCAAGCAACGGTGTCATGCGACCACACTGTGAACAGCTGAATGATTACATCATACCATTACTACACCTTTTTTATTACAATCATTTTCGTTGAATGTAATTGCTATGATAAGAAAGGATTTCTTTAATAAAAATACAATACAATAACTTATAGTCACAATAGGTGTACTATTAGAATAGGGATAATAACAATGTGCTTTGTTGTTAACTACATGATGTATAACGATTTAACACAAAATTTGGATTTTGGGAACTTGACTTTATTTTGTTCCAAAATCCTAATTTTGTATTAAATCGTTATGCAGTGTTATTATTTTTAATTCAATGATAATCAATAATTTTTTGTTAAAAAGTAACTGCTACAAGGAGATAAAACAACAACAAACATAATCATACTTTGATAGCCAAGGTCTTCAAAATTGGAGTAAAAGTTGGTAAAAACTCTGTTATGTTTCAGTCTACACGTAAGAGATGCTTCTCTTATGTGCTTGCCCATATCCCAATTATATAATTATAATTACGTGGAGTTTCCATTCGACATTCATCCCTTTAATCATTTAATCACTATATTGTACAAATTAACTCTTTGCGAGTATTAATTGGAAATACTTATTATTGTATAACTTATGTCTATAATATATAATCAATTTAAAATTGCTGGTTTTACAAAAAAGGAACAAAAATAAAAAAGTATCGAACTTCACCTAAATCAGACTGAGTCTCAGTGACAACTCCTCGTTCACGAAGAAAGATTTTCTCCATTTTATCAACTGTCCTTCGATACAACTCTGTCAAATACAAAACAATTATATCTATATGTAATTAAAAAAAGAAATGATTATATTTCACAAAATATACACATATTTATATATAAACCAAGTTTGGAGAGAAAAAGAAAACATGAACATTTCCTTCAAGAGAATTAAGCCTCCAGAATGTTGTGTTCAAGTTAAGAAACAGATCAAATTTCACCATTTAATTGTCTTTTCTGACACTTCATACCTGGATACTTTCTCTTGAATGACTTGATTCCCAGGAACTCACTAAGTTGTTCCTGCAGCATGTACCAGTCTCCACCATCCTGAGGCCACTGATACTCAAACAGGTTTTCTGCAGGATAACTATTCCTGTATAAACAAAATCTCAATAAGATCAAGAGAGTTTTATCACAGTCTGTTTATACATATTATAGACTTTGATATTGGCACCATTCTCCAAGCAGTCCTTTCCTCCAAAAAATCTTTTTTTTAATCTACGTATACAGTACATGTAGGTTGGTTTTGTTTCATATTTTCAATCATTACTTTTAAAATATCGGAAAAATCATACAACCTGTTTTGCTACAAAATAAATTAAATGTATTACTCCATACCAGAGACAATGTCAGGGCTGGGGAGTACTGCCATTAGAGTCTTGCAACACATATACAGTGAAACCCCTCTAAACCAAACACACTGTCACTTGGGACTGAGTAAAATGTTCAGTTTAGAGAGGTGTTCGGTTTACTGATTTAGAGGGGTTTCACTGTATAACATACATCTAAATAATTTATAGCTAATATATTAATAATAATAAATGTATGACCAGTTGTGTAATAGGACAAGTTTGTTTTTTCCCTTGTGTTTCATATTATTAATTTACCACCTAGACCTACATGTAGTTCTAACGAGAAAAAATAAATTGCAAGCAGCGATGATGGACTTCACGGTACTATACACATATACATTGATATTCTGAATTTTTTTAAATATTCATTCTTGCATTAGCATATTAAAAAAAAAACTATAAAAGGCCATTTCACTGACAAATGTTTAAGATTTCATTGTTGCTATAAAGGACACCATCTTGGTTTCCATGAAGGGAAGCACACAGAGAAGTCATATAAAATAGATGTACATGTAGACGTGTAGATGTTTTTCGTTGCTAACTTGTTCCCTTGCAGCTCTGAGTATAAAATATATTAGTTTCTAAATCACATGTAAACGATAATCCAAAGAGACGTAATATAATTAATTGCAATAATTCTCTAATTGTATTCGTAAAAATGTTATTTAATTTGACTTACAAATCATCTTCAAACTGTTCCAATGCACTTGTTGTGCTACCCGGCCTAGACCGCTTAGCAGGAGTTGGTCCCGCATCACTGACTGTATCGACTGAAGCAGGTGTCGCTGGCCCCGAATCAGAATAAGGCACCAAACTGGATAGTGGGAAATTGTCACTGTCATCGACCATCCTGGCCAATGGGATATTTTCACTGTCCACACTGTCAGCGGTGACCACAGAACTCATGCTGGTCTCATCAGCAATAATGTCACCGAGTGGAAACATTTTACTGTTCCCCATCAGCTGCCTTGGTTGCTGACCACCTGATTTTGAGGCATTGCTATCCTCATTGACATCCGACATCTCAATGTCATCATCAGCAAGGGGAACAGCATTGCTCTCATCTGCAGCTGCATCCACATCCATATTGTTGGTAGCACTAACAAATGATGCTCTGCTGTCTTCATCTCTGCATAGGCTGTCCAGACCTTGTATCTTGATGTCCGTAGCTGATGACCTGGTGTCATTGTCATCATCCAAAACAGATGAGTCAGATTTAACTTGGCAACTGTCCTCATCAACATCCTTTAGCACAGATGATGCTTTATCGCCATTACTGTCTGTTGTACTAACAGACAATTGAACTTCATTAGCTTGCTTTTCCTCAGACATGTTTGATGTTTCAACACTGATTAAAGGATCATCAATTAAATTCATCTGTTGTTCATTTTGAACAGGTGATTTTTCTTTGGTAACTGGTTCCCTTGCAGGATCATTGTCTAAACTACTAATATTTATATTGTCACACACAGTCACTATTTCTGCTTTCAATTCCTCAACAACTTTTGTTTCTGTTTTTTCACTAGCCATCTTTAATTGTTGAGTTAGTGATGTTTCACTTTTTGATTCTATGGAAAACTCCATTTGAGATTCCTTTTCAGACACAGTTTTATTGATCTGAGTGTTTGAACCTGTGTTTGGTGATGAGCCTGCGAACTCTAATGGTTTGACTGGGTTAATCTCACTTCCTGATTTTAATGGCTCTTTTTCATCTGCAGAAGTCGACATCCCTGAATCTGATAAAATGGAAGACGCTGTATCGACTGTAGATACCTCACCTTCCACTTTATCACCTTTCATAGATATTTCTGTTGGTGTGAGATTTGCAGATATATTAGCCGATTCTGCTTTTGATATTTCAGATCTTTCTGTTGTAGTGAAATCTGATATATCAGCTGATTCGATTTCTAGAGTGTTAGCAGTGGATAGATCACCTTCACCGTTATCACCTTCCATAGATCTTTCTGTTGTTATATCTGATATTTCATCTGATTCGGTTTCCAGTGTTTTATCAATGGATAGTTCACTTTCAACTTTATGACCTTCCATAGTGGTCAGATTTGATGATATTTCCAGTGTTTCAGAACTTTTGATTGAAATGCAATCTGACACATCAGCCGATTCTGTGACTAGCATTTTAGCTGTGGATAGATCAGCTTCACCAGTATGACCTTCTGCTAGAGTGAGATCTGATATAATAGTCGATACTGGTTCAAGTTTTTCAGATATCAAAACATCACTTTCCACTTTGTAACCTTCCATAGACACAATTCCTGAATCTGATAAAACAGGTGATTTGGTTTTAAGTGTTTCAGCTACGTTTATGGAGAGTTGACATTCACCTTTGTAATCTGATTCCATCTCATGAGCTGTAATAGAATCATTTTCTACATTGTCAACTGCCACAGATGATAAAGCACCAGAATCTGATACATCAACAGACATTGTTTTTACTGTGGCTAGATCATTTTCACTTCTGTTACATTCAGCAGATGACAAAATTCCTGAATCAGTAGATTCTGGTTCAAGTGTTTTACCTGTGTCAATTTCCACAGTTTCTGTTACAAGTGTTTTACCTGTGTCAATTTCCACAGTTTCTGGTTCAAATGTTTTACCTGTGTCAATTTCCACAGTTTCTGTTTCAAGTGTTTTACCTGTGTCAATTTCCACAGTTTCTGGTTCAAATGTTCTACCTGTGTCAATTTCCACAGTTTCTGTTTCAAGGGTTTTACCTGTGTCAATTTCCACAGTTTCTGGTTCAAATGTTTTACCTGTATCAATTTCCACAGTTTCTGTTTCAAGTGTTTTACCTGTGTCAATTTCCACAGTTTCTGTTTCAAGTGTTTTACCTATGTCAATTTCCACAGTTTCTGTTACAAGTGTTTCCTCTGTGATCATATCACTTTCAAGTCTGTGAATTTCTACATTTGAATCAGACATATTAGAAGGTTCATTTTCACATACTTCTTCTGTAGTCAGATCACTCTCATATTTGTAAATTTCTGCAGATAACATAATTCCTGAATGTGCTGGATCAACAGATTGTGATTCAAGTTTTTCTGCTACGATGTTATCACCATCCGCAGACATGATAATCTCTGGATGTGATGCTGCAATCGATTCTTGTTCCCTTGATTCAACTGTGATGAAAGAATTTTCCATCTTTGGTTCTTCTGCATCTGACAACATTTTTGAATCTTGTTCAATGGTTTCAACTGTTATTAAATCACCTTCATTTGTTACAGGCTCGTTGGTGTTTTCGATACATGTTACACCTGAACTTAAAGAAACAATACAATCTGGCTGTGCTGGTAAGACAGAACTTCCCTTCATAATAGAACTTGCATCATATGATGGCATAACTGATTCTGATGCATTAACAGATTCTGTTTTACACGGCTGATTTATATTAACATCTGTAATATTTAAATTGTTTGAAACAGAATGCTCTAAATCAGTGCCAGTCAGAGTGGTTAGTGGTTGCTTGCTACATGTGTCTACAGCAGTAGAAATGTGAATGGAAGCTGATTCACTAATAGAATCAGGTTCAGGAGATTTGATTTGACTATATTGTGGTTTTAAGTTAAGATTTTCTGAGGATATGTTAGTTTTCTCGAGTGGCACTCCTGACACTTTCTGTGATAGCATATCTTCATATTCTTTTGTGGTTGATAAGCCATCATTTTCAGAGAAGACTCTCTCAGATATTAGAGGTGACTTACATTTTGAAGTGTCAGTTAAATTGCCAGTTGAATCTGATTCACACTCCATCTTTTCAATATTTTGGGAAGCGATGTCTGGTTTTAAGTGAACATCAACCTCACTGAGAGATGTGTCTTCCACAAGCAGAGATCTATCAGATTCTCTTATCAGTGAATCGGATTCAAACGTACTTGTCTGCTCAATAACATCAACATCCAGGGTAACAGCTTGTTTTTCTTGTCCAACCAATAGTGTGTCTCCACACTCTGTTGGCGTTTGCTTGGGGCTGCTACATTTGGATGTTTCTGGATTTGAATCTTTGATGTCTTGGAGTGTCTGCAAATATATTTAAAGAAATTAGAAATGTTATCTCTAGAAATAAGGAAGCGGGACGTAGTCTAGAGGTAGAATGTCTGCTTGTGGCGGGATGGGTTGAGATATCGATCCTCCACAGCTTATCATTATGGGCTATTTTCCGTTCCAGCCAGTGGTACACAACTGGTTTATCAAATTCAGTGGTGTGTGCTATCCTCTGTGACTATGTGTCAATATAACCATGCGTCTGACATCCAATAACCGCTGATTTATAATCGATGTGTTTCTAG
>JAUTCZ010093004.1:0-25316 GCA_032273805.1 Melanodrymia brightae
ACAAGGAATTATATATATCCAATTTCCTACAGACAGAATAGTACATACCAATAGTGACTGGTTGGTGTAAGTGGTGTATTTCTGCCCATTGAGACTTGCAAAACACTCACTAGGGTTGGAGCTAGTACACATTTTGTTTTACTTGAAACAATAAAAATGGGTCTATAGTTTTTGTTCGCAAATAATATTGTCTTTGTTTTGTTTGCTTTTAATACAAAGGATAATACACTTTTGAGAATCAATGTTACATTAATTAATTTTGTTACATTTTTAGCTGATACTGATCATGGTGAAGTTATTGCTATGGGCACGGGACATTGCAGTCTTTCAACAGAAAATATTACTACCGATGGCCGGTCGCTCATAGATAGTGCAGCTGTCACTATAGCTCACAGGGCTCTGTTAAAGTAAGTTATTATAATTTATACATAGGTTGTATTTACATATTTAATATCAAATTTGACCCCTTGCTGGTTTTATTTTTGGAAGAGTAGCCCATGTAGCGGCGACAGCAGTTTCCTCTGAGACCATGCATCTGACGTCCAATAACTGCTGATTTATAATCGATGTGCTCTAGTGGCGTCGTTAAACAAACAATATTTTTATCTTTATGAGCTTTGTGAATGGACAAACTAAATTATCATTAAGTTGGCGAACTGTGTTCCAAACTGAGAGTTTATTAATGCAGAATCATCTACAGAAGACTGGGGCCTTGGGCTGTTAGGGCTTTTACTCAATTCTTGTTTATCTTTCAGGTATTTTCACAAAGAAATGAAGAGGTACTACGAAGGCGGCAAAGTGCTTTCCATATTTGCTCCTGGATCTGTTGCCGAACTGTTACAGTTAAAGAAGACGACCACATTACATCTTTATATGAGTGAACCACCAGACGGAGACTATGGCTTGTTTGCTGACCAGTAAGTGATTAGGCAGGGTTGGAAAATTTTGACTTTTTAATGGTTGCCCACTGGGCTATCACACATCGGCATTCTGGTAGCCCAGTACCACATTCAGGTAGCCCCAAAAATTTTTTAAAGTTTATCAGATATTCACACTTGTACAAAGTTAGTAAAAACATGCAAGTGGTTGAAAAGGTATCAGAAATACTTGTTATGCAAAACTCTATTGATGTATTTATTTGGTAGCCAACTGGTCTACCAGCACTTGTTAAAACAGTAGCCCAGGAGCAAAATCTGGTAGCCCTGGGCTGCCGGGCATGGGATTTATCCAACCCTGGTTTAGGCATGAGCAGTCATATGTTTTTCTGTGACCAGCAATGTGTCTTTTCATCTTACATCTGAAATTGCTACTGCAATTATGGAATTTTAAACAGACCTTTTTGTCATTCTCATACGGTATGTAACACGATTTGTACAAATTATGGATAAATCGCTGAAATACAATTATCTCAATGATTACTGGTTTTGAGAAAATATCTACTAGATATTGAAATGAAAGACGCAATATGTTATTTCAGACCAGGATCTATGATTAGTGAAGAGAATCTGGAGATGATAAAGCAGGGAGCTCACTTCCCATCGTTTGATAATGAGGCAAATGGATTTTTGTGCACGAAAGATGAAGATGGTAGGTATCAGGCATTTATAGCTAATTATGCTTGTCAATATTACAATCTTCACATCCAATGACGTATGGATATTTTAGGTTTGTCTCTTCTTTCTTTTAGATTTACCGATGTATGAACGAAAATAAACTTGTGCAAACCTGCGAATCGGTGAAGCTGATCATGCAAACGATTTTGTTCATTCATCGATATATGAACAGAAATAAGAGACAATCCGTATAATTAAATTTTAAATCTACATAATAATAATAAATTATTATTACATTAAGACTTCTGTTTTTGGTACTTGAATCATTACGATCAATAATATGAAGTTTAACAAATCAAAATCAAATTATGATGTAACATTGAAAATATACTATTGACAACCATTCCAAAAAAATTCTCTCAATTTATCCTATATGTTTTACACTATTATTTCTATCATAAACTTTATTTGTGTTTACAGGTATGGTAGTGGCAGTGAGTGAGACACAGGAACCATTTCAGACGTATGCTGCCTTACAGAACGGAGAAGATCTGATGGTCATGTCTGCTAGTGATAAGATTCTAAAGTGGAACATTCTCGGAATTCAAAGTGCAATATTTAGTCATTTCCTTGATCCAATATATTTATCTTCAATAACAGTTGGTACGTATATATTTTTTATTTCCTTCATTGTGCATTATTTTTTAATTTGGCCCATTGTTCTTAAATATAAAAATTCAGTTTTTAATGTGTTTTGAAATTTTAAAGAATGATTCAAATTCAAGCACTGAAAATCTAAAATTGTCTTTGACTTGTTTACATGACGATCCCCTATTTCAAAAGTTTAACAAAATGGCTTAAACTGCTGAAAAAATACTTCTCTTTTAATAGTATTATTTGGTTTTACATAAAAAATTCTTTATTACATTGTCCGCAATGCGATTGGTGAAGGAAAATTTCTAGCAATCCAAATTCACATGAATGCTCTGATTACCCTATACAGTATATTGAAGAAAGTTAGTCAATATGTATTGTGTGTAAGGCTAAGTATCCTATAATCAGTGTGTGCATAACAAATTTGTTTTGCAGGTTCTAAGTTTGATCACGGGAACTTCTCTCGCGCAGTCTGCTGTCGCGTGTACGGCGTTTTGCAAGAGTCTCTGCCAGCACCGTACCGAATCAACCATCCACAGCTGAACTCGGTCAGTCTACAGTTCGACCAGCTCTATCCGGATGGAATACATCCGACATCTCTGTGCATCAACTGGTCGGACGGAGATGACCAGCTCGAAGTTACCGATGGATTCTCGGGTCGAGCAGCCGCAATGTGAGTAATAACAACCACAGATGGATAGAAATGGGCTCGGTTGTAGTCTTTGTGTGAGCAAAAAGGGGTAGATTATTTATCTACTTGCATTTTGCAGAAGACCGTTCAGTTAGTGAAGGAATGGCAGCTAGCTCAGCACTAGATTATCTGTCTGAGGTGCATTAGGTCTGTGAGAAAGTGCACAAAAGTCCTGCTGATTAATAAGAGTAGTATATGTATATGGCGGGAAAGTTTTTTTTCTGAGAAAATGTGTTCAAATAATTGTTTGGCATCCAATAGCCAATGATTATTAATCAACGTGCTCCGGTGGTGTCGTGAAACAAACTAACTTTATCCGTTATGTTATACTGTGTCTATTGTTATTAAAATATCAAATATTTTTAGCAATATTTCTTTTCTCACAATAAATCGGTTTACTAAATAGTTTTAATACATTTACAACTGTGTGTATTTTTACTTTTCAGATCTCCCAAGAAGACTGGTCCATCCATGGCGTCTCGATTGTGCAAAGCAGCTTTCCTGGCTCGCTACAAAGAACTTGCTCTTTTATCGGAAAAGAAAAATCTGTTAAGTGCTCCAAACTACTATGCTGCCAAACAGGTGTCGAAGAAATACCAACACGCTAAAAAAGCTCTCAGAGATCATTTTGTACAAACTGGAATTGGCTGCTGGGTTGCAAAACCTCCGGAATTTGAACAGTTTCACAAATAATGATGCTTTCCTGTGATAACTATACCTAAACTTCGTGTCACAACATTTGTAGTATGTTTTTCGCAGATAACTTTAGTTTCGTTCAACGTAGAGAGAAAAAAGGGAAACATTTTTGAAAATAGAAAAATCTGCTATTTTCAATGGCCGACGACGGATGTTTCTGACGATTATTTGTATGTATTTGCATTACAATATTTTTATTTGTTAGCCTAAAGTTATATAATTTGGACACAAAAATAGGACTTGTTTTTTATTTTCAAAAATGTTTACCTTTTTTCTCTACGTTAAACGAAACTAAAGTTAATTACGAAAAACATACTACAAATGTTGTGACACGAAGTATAGTGTGCTTTGAGATACATTGTGGATTCATTATCATTACAACAGTAATAATTCTATGTCAATGTGTGTGCTAACGCCTTAACAATTTAATGTCTTAACACCATTCAATGGGTCACTGCCTACGCGCACTGCCAAAAAGTAAAATTATTGTTGGTTTTATACCTTTGACGGCAATAGCTCGATTCTTTGAAACTGTAAATTGTGCCCTCTCTTGGAAAGAAAGTATTTACGAGAACATACTGGCAGTAAAAAGAAAATTAATAGTCTATGAATGAAATTATACGCCGGTTTGAACTATTGGATCAGATACAAGACTACGCATAAGAGAAAGGTCAATGAGGTCGAACAACTTTCTATACGACTTGTTCCAATGATCTGAATATCAGAAGACGTCAAGAGCTCCTTAATTCCGGTTTTGGCCACCAAGCTGGTAACGTCTTGTCGTATAAGCTCTATACATTAATATCGACATCCAACAAGTTAGGTGCTCAGGTTTAGTTATTAATTTATATCTGGTGTCAATCAGTGACAGGGTTGATTGTCTTAGTCAGCAAAATAATAATTTGTTGTACATTGTATGTAATATGCCAAAATAGTCCCAGAGCAAGGATTTTGAGTACGGAAAATTTCAGATTGTTGGCAGAGCGATGATTGTTTTACCTTCTGTATTGAAAGCGAGGAACGTGGATGTTACAAACCAATAGGAAGAGAGGTGACAAGGTGATGATAACTGATTCGAAGCAGGATGACCCTTCAGATGTTCAGATAATTTTACAACCAGGTATGCAATTGTTTGGATATGGGGCTGTGGTTATCAGATTCGATGGTAAATCTTAGATAATTGATAGTGGTGTGTATACACACTGGTATCTGGTTTCATTATCCATGGACTTGTGGAAACTTTCAAAAAATCCCATGGCAAACATATAAAGGCTTTTTCACGATAAGAGGCATCATTGACACAGATGATGTCTGATGTAATACCTTACTTTGAGCTGTTTTCGCCTTTTTATCGTTTACGACGGGTGCCACCGGTGGGACAGGATACGCTAATCTTTCGTGAACACCTAGTATCATCACTGCTTCGACTGTGATTCGTGAGTACATGTCATCTCGACTTTGTCGCAATAACCACTACGCCACGGAGACCGATTGAAATCAAAACGTAAATCATATTTATATACAAGACAGATTCCAAGTGATATTTTAACAAAGCCGCGACATTGAAAGTTTATAAAATAACGTAAAGATAGTGATGACGCCATCTGTCTTAGATATTAATGAGCACATCCTGCCTGACGTTTGGCATCAGACATTAACACAACATTTAGTTGCTAAGTTTATTCTTTTTTCAAACTGATGAAAACCAATGAACGAGGATAAACTTTGGTATTGCACCAGCCATCGTTTTAATCCTTGATATTATGAAACGTCTACAATAATATCATATAGAATGCTGAGTGAGATTTCATGGCTGCCATTGAGCCTGGTTATCTCATTATGATCTGGTAGCGATTATGCATAGGTGACCTGTTGTATTCTTCACGTTGATTCAGTCTTTTGAGGGTAATTTGTCAATTTCCCGTAGTAAATAATGTATTGCCGCTAAGCAAAATTACATAGTGCAACTATAAATGTGAAATGTATTTTGTTATTCCAATATGGACCCTATGGCGACTATCTTGGTCTTTATTTTATATTGTACGGGATGTAGAACACCCCAATATCGCTTAGGCGCACCCCAATATAGCACACCCCAATATAATGAGATCGGACTATTTGCACAAAAAATATCACTCAATAATTCAATATTGAAGCCGTAGCAAAATGTCAAATTTAAACTTTCAAAATAGCCTTACAATATATGAGTATCTCTGCACCAGACAGAAGCGAAGAACATTACAACAAAGTCAAGATGGAATGTACCCATGACTCATAAACCCAAGCAGTGATAATACCAAGTGTTCACGAAAGTTGGAGAATCCTACACCCACGGATGAATCGAATATTAACGGTCCGATACAAGACAAAAAGAAAACGGATACACGTAAAGTGGGGAGCACTGGAGGTTTCAAATTAAAGGCAGTCTTGGCTAAAGTTTGATGCTAACGTAAAACAAGAAATAGTTAGCTATAACTTATTTACGTGCTTAAATCCAATTAAGGTTCAAGCACGTCTGTCATGGTCACGCAGTACAGCTCTACGACAGAAGTTAATGCTAGTATGATGGACAAGAAATGTGTGATAATATATATCTATAATTTATATACGAGAACCAACGTTTTGGAGGGTCCTTGAATATTGTTTCGTATTGGTCAGTTATTTGGTCACACACATCGTGTTGTCGTCATTCAATACTCTTGTAAATCTGCCGCTTTATGGTGGGTGGCGTTCTGAATTCATACGTATGCATACATGGTCACGGTAATGTATACCCACTGCATTACTATTTTATCTCAGGTTGTATTAGTGTATCAGTACCACATGGAACTATTTAATTAACTATACTCGTTGACTACAGTAATCACATTGCTAAAAATATCAACCTACTGGAGTAATTAACAAACGTTTGTCTTTAAAATTGTGTTTAATTGCGAGATATTAAGAGTACAACAATTAACGCAGTAGTAATCTAATTAATCTGTACAAAATTAATCCTTCAAAAAGGCGAACTCTTAAAGAAATCTGCATGTCGCGTAATAAAGTTCAGTTCTGTTCTGTTCTGTTCTGTTAATCACGTGTAATCTTTTAATACGTCGTGTGAATTAACCGTTGACATGGACGTGATTGTTAGGAACCCACACAACTGAACCATAGGTTCGTTTATTGCTTTAATTGTGTTTTGTTCCTACCTAACTAACAGGTTGAATTACACGCAGTAAAACAGACACGTTAAAGCAGGTGTAAACGAATGCATGACAGAACAGGACCTGGTATAGTATCGTGTTTCTGTTGTGCATCGGTTACACATGCGGATATATACATACATTATTAAACCTCGGCTTAGTTCGTTATTCAGTGGACTCATTCTCACCCTCTTGTTTGGTTTGCGCAACGATCATATACTTCTGATTTTAAAGAATCTCAAACGCATTCACTGAGCGGATTTTGGATACTTTTTATGTTCATTGGGGTTATTCCTTATAGGATTGAAATCAATATGGACGCAACAAGGAAACAGGTATTTATTCTATTGATCGTATTTATATTGTATATAATTATGCTGTTAATATTTATAATATAATGATATCAGGGGATTGTATTATAGAATTACTGTATATTGTATGATGTATGATGACAACGACAAAACCTGTTTCACATTAAAAACCATTAGTGGAGTAAGGAATGACCCTTAAATTACCCCTCTCTTTAATCTAACAGGTTCTAATAGCTTCTATTGTCAAAGAGTTACACAAGTCAGACCCATGTTTATAATGTTTACCACATGAATCAAAGTGTTCCAAAACACTTAAATGATATTATAGACTTCTTATGCTGTTGAAGAACTATTAAATTTGAGTGTAATAAAGTTCTGTTCTGTTGAGAAAATTAATCAGTAAATAACGTTATTTATGTCATCAAAATATGCTCAACCCAACTCAACTTTAATTATTATTATTATTATTCTACTGTTATTAATGTACCGTTTATTAATAAATATAATGGTAGGTCTCCCATTTTCACAATACTTGTTTAACAAGTTACCTCTGCTAAAATCATAATTACATTTCGTTCTTGATTGATTTTCGCACGCCTTGGTGCGTTTTTGCTCCAATAAACACAAATAAACACTCTATAACGTGTTGCTCACTGCGTGTAGCTCAGAAAATCGATGACAACATTGACATTTACCTAAACCCTCGTAGTCATAGAACATTATATTTCTGGTACTCAGCAGCAATATTTGTTTGTAAACACAAGTATTTACAACAGAGGTTCGTATATTCTTAATTAGCTGTATAACATGGGTTTACATTATGATAAACATTAATAACGTATCACCACGTGATCACGGAAACCACGACGATATACAACGTACCTATTGTGTTATGTTACTCGATTTTAGCGTCATTTATACCTTTAAAGGCCTACGTATTATATATATTATTTTTTCAATGCTTTTGATACGTTATTATAGTTATATAGCGTGGATCTGGTTGCATAGTTTTTTTTGTTGGTTTTTTTAAACTTTAAAGGTACAGTGTACATCCCCGAGATTTAAGATGGGTACCACCGTACGTGTGCATCTAATGCAATTTGTAACATATTCCTGGCTAATAGAGCATTTGTATTATTAAAATTAATATTTACTTACATTTCATTGCTCACAATATAAATATATGTATATCCAATGCGTCTGTAGCAGCTTAATATGGTCCTTAGACTTTTGCCTACAATAATTGTGTACGATACAAATGATTTTAGACACAAGTATACATTAGGCTAATATTTGGATGACCAGAAGCCCATAGGATATACATATATTGGTGTTGTAGGGAATAAGGTGTAAGTAAATATTAATTTTAATCAGAAGAAATGCTTCTGTGGCCAGAAATATGTTACAAACAGCATTAGACGCGTACGTACAGTGGCACCCGTCTTACAACTCAAGAGTAGGCCTATACCTTTAATAATATTACATACGACGCTATATAATTCTATGTGTGACCATACATACACTGTTTTCGTTAATATTTAATCTAAATGACAATGAACAAAGGCTAAGCGTAAAATAGGTTAGCATAATAATATTGCAGGTTTTGCAATACGTCTTTGTAACAGAATTTCAGGATCACAACATTGAAACATTTTGTTCTCTTTTAGCAGCATCGTGTGTCCCGGTTTGGTCACCAGCAATCATGGCAACCAATAAAGCATTGGGAAGTACTGTGAAGGACGCCAACAGACCAAAAGTAGAAGTGAAGCAAACTCGAACACAGATTCTGAGACAGAAACAAACACATAATTCCGCACCTGCAAAACAAGACGGTGAAAGAAAAAACAAAATGTCGACTTTAGAAACTTCAAAAATTCAAACGAAATCAAAATCGGCTACTCAGCTGACTTTGCCTGACAGTGCTGCATACACCAGACACCCGGCGCGCGCAAGCAGTGATGCTCTTGATACCAAAGGTGACTCTTTAGGGGTTAATAAACGAAAAGCGACCAAAACAGTAACTATAAAACATTCGCTATCTCCTCGTACAAAACGCAGGGAAATAAGTAGTTCGCCAGTCCAAAGCCCCAACACATCCCGTTCTCGTGGCACAGGTCTACATTCTCATTTAACTGGTGATCAAGCCACGCGACCAATCAAACATGGAACGTTGTCTTCAATGGGAAATCTGTCCGATTCCAGAAGTTCCATACAGAGCGATGCGTCTAATGATTCATTTACAACCAAATCTGCCAGTGGATCCGGCTCCAAGTCTTCTTCAAGTCAATCACATTCGGACTTATTAGACAGACGATACTCCGTGAAGTCAACCTCAAGCAGCCACAGTGATTCATCAAAGTCCTTGACTCTCTCTGCTCAGCTTGTAACAGATCGGCTATACCAATCAACAAAAAGCAATGAAAAGGGTAACTTTTTGCGAAGAAAATACTGGGATACATCAAAACCACAACGGCGTGCTCGTAAAGATGGTAGTTCTTCCAGAAAGAAGAAACTCAGTGTTGTGAAAGCATCGAGCACAGAAGACATCGATGAATCATGCCGCGTGTACGACTGGCTAAACAGATCGGCGCATTCTGATACTGACGTAACCATTCCAATGTCTTTGAACAAGAAACTAAAGAGAAAAGCCAGAAGAAGAAGACATTCTGATCCATTAGGGTGTAAGAACGGCCCGTGCTTTGTAGAGTATGACCACGATATAGACGATGGTTTCAGACGGGAAGGAGTAAGATTTCTCAGGGAATATTTCTGCCGGGATCTCGTGTGGTTGACGAACATGATTGACCTATTCCTTTCCAATAGAAACTTATTTCCAGTCTATCCTGTGACCACCAATACAGAATGGTATGTTACAGTTACGCGTCCAAGTTTTTATAAACCAAGAACACAGGAGGACCTCTATGACATATCAGCAGCGACTGATAAAGTAAAAGTTGATGCGGTAGATTCGCTTAATGATGTTGCTGATATCACCACTGCTGATGACATCATCAAATTGATTGAGGAGAGCATTCCTCAGATGGTTGATGCATGGACAGAAACATGGCAGCGAATGTAAGTAAAGCTAGAAACTTTATATTGTTTATTAGTAGTAATTTTTATGTAAATAATACAACTCAAATCTCTGTACGAGACAAAGTCGAAGGATCTATTTATCAAAGTACTATTAACATACAGTCAAACCTGTTCAACAAGGATTGGATCTAAAGTGGCCTTTAAGAGAAAGTGGTCTTTATATATACACACGTTAACATACATGCATTAGTATATAAAAGGGACATATCTATATTGACACATGGTCTCAGAGGAAACCCGCTGTCGAAGGGGTGTTTTATCTGCACTATCGCATACACAGGATAGCACACACCAAGGAATTTGATAAACCAGGCGTGTATCTCTGGCTGGACCGGAATATAGCCCATAAAATGTTTTGCGCTGTGGAGGATCGATCCACTAACCCATCCCGCCACAGGCAGACATTCTACCTCTGGACTACGTCCCGCCCCCAATGCCGAGACTGTACGCAAGGCTAGTCTGATTTGCACTCTTCAAGTCAAATTGAAAAGGATGTGTTGACATAACTGTTTGCTCTGTCACTGAAACAACCAATCAGAAATCTTGACAATCGTTCTCAAACATATGTGTGAATCATAAATATCCCACCATGTTCTCTAATTGGCATGTAAGAATGTGATTACCTGACACTTATACATATATACGTATAGGTGGCGTGACACACCACACAGGTATAACAATAGGACAAAGCACTGTCGCTTTGGCATACACTCGGTTTGACAACTGAATATGTTGTGTGAAACTTCACGTTGTTCGTTTATAAATCCAAAAACAGCCACCTCTATACTTGTATTAATGTCTTCTTTGTCACTGTGAAAAGGATCTTCTAACGCCGTACTGATTTGAGTTTCACGCCATTGTAAATCCTACTACATATAATATATATATATATTTCTTGTCTGAGAAGATTAGTCAATGCTGCTTTTGCACTATGTTCATTGTTACTGGCTTATACCATGGTATACTGTATAACATATTTACGTGCTGATATTCAATTAAAGTTCAATCATGTTTGTTCTGGACATGCAGTCTCAGAGTCTAGATGCGTAACCAAGACAGAAATAGGTGTTAGTATGACGTAGGAAACCCATTGCTTATTACTAAAGAGCAAGGGATCTTTTATATAGCACTCCCACAGACAGTACAGTACATACCACGGCCTTTGTTAACCTGTAGTGGAACACTGACCGGTGTAAGTAGTATACGCCTATCCATTGGGACTGTCGAAGTACGCACGAAGGTATAGCGATTTAAAATCTTATCGCCTCAAGCAGGCTTCGAACCCAGTACATACTAGTCTTGAGATAGGTAGTGTAACCACTACACCACGGAGAACGGTCTGACAAAGTCGAGAAGGAATGCACTTACGAATAATGGCCAAACTATGATTATACCAAGCATGATTGTGCTCGTTGAAGGTGAACGTATGTTACATTTATCTTGTCCCAATCAATGCCACCAGTTTCCAAAAAAAAACCCAGCCATTTTGTATCAAATCATTTTCTACTTGTGGTTTCATTGTCGACACACATTATATTGACAAAATATTGTTTAGTGACATTTAAACAGCGTTAGTAATGTACGTATACAACTATATTTATGATGACCCAGGTAATGTCCCTTATATTATCAAGGAGAGTATACTGAATCGAGCATGTACTAGATAACGTCAACAGATAGTTGCCAAAATGGTTGAAACTTTATCGTAGTGATTTAGGGTAACGCTACAAATCACGGAACAATTATTGCATACCTGCTAATAACGGTAAAGATCGATCGTGTAAAGAAGCAATTACCACGCGATTATTGGAGCTTACGTTAATAGCAGGTGAGTTAATTAGTTACTAAATGTATGTGCGTCATTGCTTTTGGTTCGCAATGATAATACAGCCAGCATGATTTGTAAGTAATATACACCTAGCAGATCGATATCGTATAAATATACTAAAGGGTTTCAGGTGATTTATTGCCTTGCAGTTATGTATTTTACCCGGAGAAGAAATAATATCGCGGGCATATATTATTTACAGTAATTTATGAAATAGAAGCTGTTTTTCTTTATGATATGATAATATCCTTTAAAGGTCACAGCTGATAAATATTTAAAATCAGGAACATAGCTAAACACATATATATTAAGCTTGCAACGGCGTTATTCGGGTTCAATTATTCTTCTTAAACAGACTCCGACTGTCAGGTAAGGAACTAATTTCGTTTTATCAACCATGCTAAGGATGATACATTAACTCATTACATCAACACAAGCGGAACTTAAAAAGCGTTTAAAATATACATGTTTGCTGCAATCTGGTTCATTTCCATGAATGTCATGGCTGCTTTAATACAGTATGTTCTTTTTGTCAAGCAATAAAACCGTTTCACCAATCATTGAAATCTGAAAATATGGAATATTATGTAAATGTTGTTCGCATATTGTTTTAACATTTATATTATGTTTTTACCATTACCATATTTATAAATCCAGTATAGGGTATTATATTTGAGATATCCCACAGCGATCTCACCCACGTGTGTAAGAAACTGAAAACATAAAATGTCGATAAGTACTATCAAGGATTTGAAGTACATGTATGTATTTGTTTATGCTGCTATACATGTATCCCGTTGAGAAAAGTGATACTAGGAAAATTTTGAAATAGCAGACATTTTTTAGTTTGAATGTTAGTTTTTGTAGACTGAAACATTTACTTGTAAGTGCAGTTTTATTCAGGGTTAAGTATTTTACTTGTGAACGGTCCAATGCCTTGTTGTCAATTATGACTTGCTCAGCTTTTGTGCTATCACGCGGGAGACCTCATTTGCTACACAATTATAACTTTAAAAGACTACATACTCCTTTGAACTATAAACAATTCGCATCTTCTTTCTTACATTAACGATAATTAATAAAGGATATAATCAAAGCAAGTTATTCTTTATTTATTACATATAACACTAAAATTTCAGTGCATGTATTTGCATATTTTTGAATTAGAATAAAACGAAAATTGGCAATTTAAATACCATGCTTGAAAGGTGTTTGTATTTAATATTAAACATAAACGATGAGACCAATTGCCCCTTTTGATACGAGATATATTTGACGAAAACTACATAGATGCGACTATAATGACGCTTATGATGATGATGATGATAATGATGATGATATGATGATGATGATGATAATAATGATGCCAAAGACAACTAATACACTTTGTAGATAATACTATTATCTTTAACGAAAATAAAATCAACACCAACTGAAAATACGCCCACCCCCGACTGATTTATTCATTTAACATGTCCCGTTTTGATATATTTCAGAATCATGTGCGACGTCGCTACGATGACAGTTCGTCCTCGGATGTGCAACAAGACTACATTAACAGAACCCATATACTGTGACCAGCAGACGTCGACAGACGACATGTCTAGTTTGAACATTAACAAATCAACTATTGTGAAAATCAAATGTGAACAGGCTACGTCCACTGCAGACATGCTCGATGACGTGTACGACGGGTCTCCAACACCAACATCATCTCCAGCTGATGACGCAGAGTCGTCTGCATATGGCTCATACGAGTCGGGAAATCTCAGGAAGCAATTACAAGATAAATCTGAAGGCTTCTCGCAGACAGAGTCAGAATTCTCGTTAAACATCAAAATTGAAAAGAAAACTGGGTTAACGGAAGAGGACACTACCAGGATCCAGTCTGAATTGAACAGACTCGTCAGAGAAAGAATAGAAATAATCGAGCTTTTTACTTTGAACATTGGGAACATGTCGGTAACATTTACTGAAGAACTTTTAGAGACCAAGTTGAATTATTCCATCGGACAAACAGATCAGCTTTTGGCATTGTTGGAAGAGGCGTGGAACTTCGAAGATGCTGCAACATCTACCCCAAGAGATCATGGCATGTGTTCAATAAATTATGAGATCATTCAGCAAAGTCGAAACGAGTTAAAGCATTCCAAACAAGTTATCAAGTTATGTATAGACGAACTGAGAGAGATCAACAACGGTGGCTCTAGGCATAGTAACTTCCACGAAGAAATACAGAAAATGAAAAGAAAGGCTGAAATTGAAGCCTTTAAGCTAGAAAGGATGTGGGAACAATTGGCATATAAAAGATCCAAGAAAAGAACACTCGTGTCTGAGTTTGCAGATCACAAACATAATTTGAACACAAGCCGTACGTCATCGTCCTGTGGAGATCCGGCATATTCGACATTTGAGCAGCATGCAAATTACCTTTCAGACCTAAGAAACCGAACAATGTTAGCAGCTTCCCAAGAAGATATCCGTAAGGTTAGCAGCAGTATTTCAACGTCGACTACAGACTGCATGCTTGATATGCATGGCAATAGGTCAACTCTAAACGACAGTGTGGACAGCTATATTGACGTGCCTGGTTACATAACCCCAAAAGGACACAAAGATCATTTAACGGAATTGAGAAGACTGCTTATTGCAGATTACGATCAAACACACGATACATCAAAATCCTCAAACCGAGTCAGACCAGTGTCTGAATCTACTGAGATCTACAATAACAGACGTTATTCTTCCAATCCGAGATCTAGTGGCAACCGAGGCGTTAGCATGTCACCAACAAGAGTCAGCCATGCCATCTACCCTTCCAACCGAGCATATACATCATATGGGAACAGGCTAACACACCACTCCCCAGATCGATACAGGTAATGGCATCTATTTTATTTTGACTATACTTATACATGATTAATATAATTATATGATTATGTAAATGATATTTAGTTACGTCCTAAACCGTTTATTCCGTACAAGTTGAATGAACAAATGTAGTTTGATTCAAGTTTTAGCATGGAATTCAGTCGTATAATTACATGTGTCAAATTATGGAAATCGAAAGACAACTTCTGCATGAAAATTAACACGACCTGACGAAGTGTATGTACAGGTGGGATTCGAAAATATCGCCACCGATTCGCATGGCGATTGACAATGACAAACAACCATAACTGCTCGGCCAACCTGGTCATCCTGGAAAGTTAATACTGCTTTTTATCGTACCTTTGTGTAAATGTCCGTTATCTATGCAATGATCCATTTATGATGCTATACTTTCTTTTGTATCAATTAATGAATGGAGATTTGTTACAACCCAGTATAGGGCGATTCCATGGTATTTGTCTCGTCCACAACAATTGTTTCTCTTTGTTATGTAAATAAATGCAAATATTATCGAATTTCATAAAAATGTGTACTGCAAATTGAAATTCCTAACAGCTGAACTATCTGACAACATAGTGTTTGTCTTAACTAACCAAAATGATGAACAAATAATCGTGACGGACGGGACAAATACCATGGAATCGCCCTATAACAAATATTGAAATACTAGTAAAGCTCCCCATCAACTCTAGATTGTAAAATGTCAAAACGTCATGGCTGAACCTTTACCTAGATTGCGGCCGAATAATGTCAAGTACACTTTTTTGAGTTTTTGTGATTAATTTTGGGATAAATAATCTCGCTATAAATATAAAATCTATTGGTTTGAGAACGTTTAACGAATACAGTGATTCGTTTGCTGGACTGCACAATACACCGTTGTTCGTGTCAACTCCTAAGGGCACAATTTTAGAACGGATGCCATCGTAAGTGCGCATCTAATGCTATATTTTATCTCTACTACAAACGCATTTAATATACATATATTGATATTGTAAGTAATACAATAATTATAAGTAAAGCATAACTGTTATAAATAAAAATGCTGTATTTAGCGAGAAATATGCGCACAAAATTGTGTTCCTTTACAAAATTATTTCAACAAACGTACGGTACATAATATAACAGTGCCCAAAAATCATTTTCACTAAATACTATGATGATAATATCAGGTGTTCGTGAAAGGTACATTTGTTTTCCAATTTTTGTTTAAATGTTTTTCATAAAACTTTTTTTTTTGAAAATATTTTAAAATTCAAGATATGTATTGTATATTTACAGATCGACCAGTCATACATCTCGGTCGACTTTGTACAGCACTCCTTGGAGTACCTATAGAGACTCAGTTCCTATTACATCATCGTATGATAAGTACAAGCAGTACACTGGAACATATCAAACAACTATCAACTGATCTTATGGAGTGTTCAGGGCAGAGCTTTAATGTATTCAGGGTGCACATGTCTAAATAGATTATGCACTCGTTTCCCACCACACTGGGCACAGTCCGCAACTATATTCAGTGAGGTGAGGGGATTGTTCCCAACAAAACGACTTCATTGTACAATTGATATTACAACAAAGTGTGGTTTTGGCTTTATGTTTGGAGGCAAAGCATTAAATACTTGTATATTAAATACTTGCAGTGATGATTGAAAGCAAGAATATGTGTAAAACTTGTGTAATACCATTATTGACTAACAAGCAGAATAATCAGTTGGATAAGTGTATGTTTGTTAATGTATAAACGTGTAAAAAAGCCAACTCAAAATACAATAGAGTTGGACTCCTGTGTATCCAATATAATAGTTACATACGTGTACCGACAATTAAAAAACAATCAATTATGTATATACCAGAATAAAACTATCAAATATTCAATACACAACAGCCTAGTAAAATTGATATGTTAACTATGGCTGCCATGGTAGTATAGTGGAAAGAGGCGCATATATTTGTTGGACTTCATGCTGTAATGGAGTTTAGGAACATTTAAGAAATATCACGCATTTGCGTTATAGTGTTCACAGATAAATTAATTGAACAATTTGTATGTAATGTTCTGAGAATATACTTAAGCCAAATAATACATGTATATAGTGATTGTTCCTTATGAAATAAATAAATATTTGTTTGTGTATGTATTGTAACATTCGTTGTTGATTGTTTTAAAAATCAAAATGTTTTAATATATTCTTTTGTTTCTCGTGGTAAACATGCAAGACAACAGATTACAAAGTTACGGAAGGGTATTGCTGCCATACATAGAACATATTATATTATACGTATGACTTAATATGTCATACGTACAACTTGATAACTCACACACACGTACGTACGAGTTATTAATTCGTACTTTTGTATACACGGCAGCAATACGCTTCCATAAAACGTAAACATTTTATAATAAAAAATAATAAAACTTATTTTTCTTTCGTACAATCTCCCATACAAAAACTAATTTCTCCAAATGGGATTGTTTTTTGACATGTAGAATTCACCGTCCTTGCATTTTTTACTTCAACACAAAAGCTCATTTAGAGCAAGTTTCGTGCCAATGGTTGACAATGTTATATAGAGCATTCTTTGATTCACTCGTCATATACATGAATGATTTTGACATGAATGAAAATCGTTTGGATAAAACCAAATGCTTCACTTGAATGGATTGTGCACAGGGCCACACTTCTGCAATATGAAAAGCGTATGTTCATATAATCATACTTATGTTGTCAAGTGGAAATATACACGGTCCAAAAATATTTCTTTTTAGCGGCATACATGTACCTGGTGCTAACTGGCTCAAATAATTACGAGTACTAGGCATTACCTAGGACACATGCGTTATAGCCACAATGACCAGTTTTAAGACGAATGCCACCAGATAATGCTATTTGTAACATACTTTTATAGCTCTTTATTATTAAAATTAACATTTACTTACACGCAGGCCCGTATTTAGAAAGGGTGGGTGAGGCGAATTGTGGTGGTTCGGGCGTGTCAAGTCTTCTAATAAACATGATTTTTTGCCATCACGTTTGCCATCTTTATATGTGTAAATAGGTGATATTGTCATTGGACAGTCAGATACAAAAGGTAAGCAGGACGTCGGAAACTCTCAGAAGCTGTGGCTGGAATGTTACTCTACCAGTAATAGCTCTCCAGTCCAAAAAGTTTCTCACCAGACTATCATCACATTACCTTCTAAGATACTAGATGTCAACTCGGGTCAGATATAATTCCAAAATTGAGAATCTATACAACCAAGGATCGACGTTTGGGCAGGATGCGCTCACTTTGGCTTTCATGAATATCTTTGGCTGTAGGCCTAATCCCTGGGTGCATGCCATCTCCACTATCGCTTGCCTTTTGCAGGAACATGTATTTGACAATGTTAATGATGTTGACGTTTAAATTGTAGAATCGGTTTGCACTGGTCCACTATTTTATGTTGCAGAATTGATGATTTTATATTAGGCTTGATTTATGATTTCTCAGTTCTGTACTTGAAAAGTAGTGATTCTTCTAACATGGACATTTATTCCCACACTGCCTATTTGCTGTTTATAATGTTGTGGTTGGTTTGATTTTGATTCAATGTATTAGAGAAATCGACGTTAGTTTGTACAAGTCCTTGTATGCGAACAGGCTTCTCCCCATCACCTTGCTGTACACGCCAAAAAAAACTCCATTATTATTTATGGTGTACACGAACAATTCCCTTCCTAGATTGTCAACATTTGTATCAGGATCATCAATAATAACAAATACATCAAGCTGTAGAACTCTCCCTGTTGGCCACTTTATCCTTGAATCATTGGTTGGGGAATAGCATTGGATGATTGGATTGTAAGTTTTTTATGTGTTGCAAAGAACCTAGCACTCATCACTCTAGCATCGATTGGTTTCCTATCTACAATTTAAGTCTTTTCAATCACTGTCTAGAGGACTAGTGCCATTACAGTTTGGTGACGGCTGTCTCCTCTGTATCGGCTCTGGGTGACATGTCTGCCAAACATTGCATATCTGGACTCACTAATTTTAAGGATGTCTAACTTCATCTCATTTACGGCTTTTCAGTGTCGAACATTATTCTGATGTTCAAGGACTAATTCTGGAGCTTAGTTTTTGTAAGCAGTAGGCTTGCTTCTTTGCACCTGTCCTTTGTATCAATTTGGCTTTTTTTGTGCCTCAAGCTTCCTTTGCAACTATGGTCTATTGAGCTTCTTTTAAAACGTTTTGTCCTTTTTTTTAAACCCTGTACCAGAAAATTGAGAATCAAATCAAATGTTCATGACATTAGAACCTATAAATTAAATTTTTTGTATGGGGACCCTCAAACTGCTTATCAAGTGCTTTGAAACTTTGGCACCTTTGGTTTATGGCCTTCGCCTGGAACATAACGCTGTCTATAGGAAGTGCCCCTTTTAGTCAACTCCCCAACCTAAAAAAACACTTTTGGATCAACTCCCAAGAAGAATGCTTAATTAAACAATGTATTTCATAGATATATTATAGCCTCCTTCACCTCACATTTACTACGGGTAGGGATTGCATGTAGAAGGTAACATTATATATCGATTGTTGTATACAGGTAGTACTGTAATGGGTTCGGTTTATCAATGGATGCTAAGTAACCTTTTTGTCTTGGATCACCCATCCATCACCCTCCAGTCGTCAGAAAAGCTGTATCCTCCCTACGTATAATATATTACATCTGTTTAGACATTGTTCATAATTATTGTTTTTATCATGAATCACAATGGTGATTTCATTTTATGTATGTCCATAATATCAACTGTGATATGTCAAACCCTCAAAGCCCAATAAAAAGCAAAAATTACAAACAAAACAAATTTACTAACCAATATGTTTGACATGTTGACCTGGTATTTTAATAAAACAAACAAATGTTAACAACTTTGATATTGCACTTAAAATGTGTTAATCAAGATGTACAACTTGTTTGATTAACTTACATTCAGATCTATACAACTAGTTTTGTTCATTGACAATCATTAAAGTTACATGTATGCTGCACATGCTATAATGGTCAAATGTCAATGACATAGTACAATATATGAAAAAAATAATTTACATTAAGTACAAATTAAAAATTCCAAATTCCTGGTTCTAAACAATGTACATGTATGGTAAACTACAAAATATGCTATACCTTAAAACAAAGAAATGTGTTAAAAAACAGATTACAAAAGCACATACACATATACAAAAAAATTAAAAAAGACAGAAGATAAACAATGTAAGAAATAAATACGTTTTAACAGACCTAAGGCAATGTTTCTCAAAAAATGTCAAGTGGGTATATATATTTTCATACACGTTACAGATTGTGTTTAATGACCCTCAGTCACCGACATTGCTGCCAAACATTTCCGCTCGGTTGCACCTACAGAGAAAGGATTCACCTTAAAATGTTTGAGTATAATGTGCAACAAGCCAATAATTTTTACGTAATATAATTAAATTTGGACACTTCTGTTGGTTTTTATAATCATATAATAAATGTGTGCAATTATCTTGATAAACAAGGACAGTGTTTTCTCGTCTGCTAACATAAACCTCAGTTACTTATCAACTTACTTTATCTTATTGTTATGTACTGGTACAATTACATAAACAAATTAATGCAAAATCTGAACTATTAATATACATATATATATATATATATCTTAAGAAAGTTTGAGTATGTCAAAGATGGTTACACAGAAAGCATGCCACAAACAAACACAAATAATTCTCAAGACACGTAACAAAATTAACATGTATCATTAATGACACAAAATAACAACAGCATTGATACACATCATAGACAATATCATGAAGGATTCCATTAAAAAAGGTGTCCATTTGTCTGGTGGTTAACAGGAACCTGTTCCATGAAGCGACCGTAACACTACAATCTATCAATGATTGCTATTATAGCTTTTCACTCTTATCCTATTTATCTCTTATGAATATGATTTAGTTTTAGCCAACATCACAATGTTAATTAAAAGATTACAAAAATTGTATTGTAAAAATTATGTGTGGCTATTGTATAATTTACTACAAACCAATACGTTTGATTGTACCTAAGATCACTTTTTGGAACATGTTCCAGGTTAATAAGTAGAATATCTGAATGATAATAATATGTGAATATAAAATGGTGAACTGTGGAAGTGAAGTAGTTTTTGGGCAATGTTTTACGTGAATATCACATTAATTTGGTGAACAATTTTTCATTTCTTCTTACAATAAAAGCAAATTAATTTTTGAAAATAAATTAAATTACTCAATGATTATTTAATGATAAATAATAGAACGCAAGCTTTGTAAATCAAAACACAAAATTGTGATCTATGAAGTAATTAGGTTTTCAAAAATCTACTGTCTACTACGACCTATTCCGAACAATCTATATTATTGACATAACTGTTAAAAATATATGTATTTAATATATACATGTATGTATGTACAAATAGTTAAACTTAAACATGATTTAATAACAAGAAAATGTGCATACATGTAGCTAAAACTCCCAGGTAAATCTACAATAAATAGTTTCCCCTTTATTGAACAATACTATTTTAAGGACAGTACAGAGGTGTGTTTTAACTCTTTTAAATTTTAACTCTTACCCATCGTGCTCTATCATATCACATTAATTTAATATTAGGTGCAAAAACCAGTCTAGTGATGTATTTGTTCTCTAAACACGCCTCAGGTTTACACTTAAAATGTAAACAACTTAACTGATAAATGTCACAATTTATTCTCAGGTATATAAAACAGCAATTCTTTTTATCAGTTAATTTCGGAACACAAATTGTTATCGTATTTAGCATTGAGTTGAAGGCATTCACATACTTGCTTTTTCAAAAGAGTTATTTTAAAATATGTTATAGTAATTAAATTGATTTTAATCTGTAGAATACACAAAAAACACAGCACTATATTTGTATTAACAAATAATATAACAGTGCACTTTGAGCAAAACAACTCACAACCAACATCATTTGTCGGAACTGCAACAAATTACTACAAACAATGACTTTGTTCATTTACATTATATACATAATAGACATTTCAACTCATTAATCACCTTTACATAATAAAATTCACTCTTACTTTTTCATAATTATATTGAAACAAACATGAGGTAAAATGGGAATTAATGTATTGAATTTACACAGAGATTTTGCTTCTTTAAATGTTTATGCGTAGTCGGTGCCAGATCAGTGGAGGTTGACACTTTGCTATAGTTGATTTTACAAATATTAAATTTCAATTAATCATCAACAATGGTTTTTATGCATTCAATTTTTCTGCTTTACTTTATTACTGTAGATTATGTCGATGCATGAACTTGTTTATCTTATTCAGTGTTACATTATGTACAAATCGGCATCAATCTTGAACAGAAAAGCATTGAAAGAATGACTACCCGGTAATTGTAAACTTATTACACCTTTGGTACCAAGGACAGATAATTATTGTTTTTCGGTATATGGTGGTGATACAGCTTCTAAAGAAACATCTAGATATTTATGTTTAGAGCATGCAGACACTGTATTGCTTACACATGATAAGTACTAGGTAACCACATAGCAACTACATGCATGTAGGTCTACAGGTCCAAGGAATTTCAACTCTAAAAAAAATTGCTTGATATCATATCAAATCCAAACCAATCATATCCATCGGACAGCAATCCATAATTTCTGACATTTTTATAGCACCAGTGGAAAGTAAAGCCAACGATATAAGATGCAACCATTCTGTATTGCATAAAAAAGATGTCTTTAGTTATAGATTGCCCATACCATACATTTTCAGTTAAAAACGTTATTTATGAACAGAAAAGTTTTTGGACAATTTAAAGAAGTTACGTGTAATTCTGAAACTGTCATGGATGCAAGAGCTGGATTTGACCAGAACTCATGCCCATGACAGGCATCTGCTATAACAGCTTGCTCTGAATGTGGACGTTAAAACAACTTGACTTGACTTTAATTCTGAAAGCTATAATTTGGTAGTAAAATACACTGTTTTACCAACAATATGTATCATTTCATGTACATAATTATTTTATAGGTTAATCTTTTTTTTTAACCAAATAACTTTGTATAATCTTAATAATTTGTGATCAAAAGTTACATACCATTATCCACACAATCAATCTTTTGTCAAAATGTATCCGGTAGTTTAAAGATTAGACTTCAACAAGGCTTACACACTCACATCTTAAATATGGTTAATATTTTTATTATTTACAACAATCAAGTGCAAGAAAGTGTTTATACAGTTAAGTAATCGTCCTGTCCTGTACATTCACAAACAATGATTTCAAAAACATACTGTGTTTCATTCAATATGTAAGAGTTTTAAAAGTAAAGATGCTGTAGTTATTCCTTAACAATACGTAAACTCAAATATTGAAAATAATAAATTATTTAATTATTTACAAAACTTAAAACAAAAATGTTCCAGTTATAGAACACACAAAAATTACTGCACCATTTGTTTTCTTTGCTCTATAATGAACAGTATCTGGAATTTCCATTTAGCAGAACTACCTGTATGTACAAACCAGTTGGAAATATTACTTTTCATTTGGTCTAAGATTCATCTAATAAATGCAGATTTTGGTATCTATACATAAACATGATGTTCCATTTTTTAAATCGGAACAATATTTTGCGTTATTTTTTTAGCAGATAAATATCAAGGAAAGAAAACCAAAATGGTCGATCATTGTTTGTACACAAGAGTCCTTTAAACAGATTTCTGTGATTAGAGTAGAACATGCCAGTGATAGAGTTGTTCCCCTTGTTGTCCCTCAGATCACTCCAATGATTATTTTGTTTTAGCAGATAAATGTCCTGGAAAAAAAAAAACCTTTATCGATCATTGTTTCTACAAAAAGGTTTTTATCCCCTGGTTTCTATAATTCTATCTATCAATGACAGACTTGTTCCCCTGTTATAGGCCTCATATTACTCCAGGGATTGCTTTCTTTTAGCAGATAAATGTCCAGGCAAGAAAATGCAACCCGTTATCGATTGTTGTTTCTACAAACAAACAAAAAATCCCCTGGTTTCTATGATGTGATAAGTGACAGACTTGTCCCCCTTTGTTGTCTGTCATATCACTCCAATGATTGTTTTATTTTAGAATATAGTTGTCCAGCCTTGCGTTCAATAGGGCAATCGCTCGTGAACAATGTGACTGGTACCGATCGGGTACTATCATATCATATTCATTTAATGTTGAATGCAAAAGACCGGTGACAAAACGTTTTGTCTCAGTAGCATGCTACAGAACGCCCGCCTATACTGAACGCAAGGCAGGAAAGAAAATAAAACCCGTTATCGATCGTTGTTTCTACAAAAAAGAAAATTCCCTGGTTTCTATGATTTTATCAGCGACAGACTTGTTTCCCTTTGATGTTCATCACATTACTCCAGTGACTGTTTTCTTTTAGCAGATAAATGTCCAGGAAAGAAAATAAAACCCCTATCGATCGTTGTTTTTACAAAAAGTTTTTTCCCCCTGGTTTCTATAATTCTATCTATCAACGACAGACTTGTTCCCCTGTCATACCCCTCACATTACGCCAGGGATTGCTTTCTTTTAGCAGATAAATGTCCAGGAAAGAAAAAAAAAACCTGTTGTTGGTCGTTGTTTCTACACAAAGCATTTTGTTCGTGGTTTCTACGATTCGAGTAGGACATGCCAGCGACAGACTTGTTCCCCTTTGTTGTCTCTCATATCACTCCAGTGAGATTGCTCCTCTTCCCCGCTACTGTTCATACCTACAAGTAAACAATGCTTTCACTTTAAAACACTTATCTTCTTGTCTATCAAGTAGAGAGAAAAAAACCACCATACAATTAAGGCATAATTTCATTATTCCTATCAAATGAATAAATATGTGTGTTTTTACAAGCACATAATTCACGAAAACAACTTTAGAGATTTTTAAATGTATGTACAAAAACAAATGTGAAAGCCTATAAGAACAATGACTGCGTTTGACATCCAATAACCACTGATTTATAATCAATGTGTTTTAGTGGTTTTGTTAAACAAACAAACTTTATCATTTATCCATCGAACATATGTGGGACATCCAGGGCTCACGCTGTAGATAGCAAAATTAGTAAATTGCTAATTTTTTTAGGTAAATGGCTAAAAATATTTTGTACCAATTGGCCTCTTTTGAACCCTTTTCTTGAAAAATACCAAAAATTTTGGAAAATTGGCTAAAAGAAAATATTTCCCTCAGTGAGCCCTGGACATCATTGGGCGATGGGTCCATCAAGAGTATCGTCAACGCTTGTAATTTCGTGATGCTTGTTCATTCGTGATGTTTGTTGATTCCGCTGTAGCTCGCGCAATCGT
>JAUTCZ010093005.1:0-15767 GCA_032273805.1 Melanodrymia brightae
ATAGACTAGAACAGCTGGGGGGATGTATGTATAATACAAAGGCTATATGTTCAATATATAAGCTATACCTCCCCTCAACTGTTGGGGTACATAGACTAGAACAGCAGGGGGGATGTATGTATAATACAAAGGTTATATGTTCAATATATAAGCTATACCTCCCCTCAACTGTTGGGGTACATAGACTAGAACAGCAGAGGGGATGTATGCACTTTACGGTCTCCCAGTCATTACAGCATGTAACAAAATCTCTGCCGGTTTCACTTGCACGCAGCGGTGACTACAATACATGCATGCCACGGTAGCGTTAACGCCCTCGGGTCGCTGTTGCAACACGATATCCATAGTTATGAGTGTGTTTGGCGATGTATCGGCGGTTAATGGATGCCAGACGCATGGTTATAATATCACGATGGAGAATCTTACCACAAAGAAAAGGGTTTTTATATTCTTGTTTATAGTCGCTTCCTGTCTTCTAATTCAAGAATATGTTTTATTTAGGTACGATTTGTCAATTTATAATACTCTATCGGCATTTTAGTTTACAATTTTGTTATTTGTGCTATTGCTGGGTGCTTCGTGAAAGGTTCGAAAACACGTTATTATCACAGAGGGTAACCGACAGTTTTGATACATCGGAAGTGTGAGTATTAATATCCCTATGCATTATTATTTTACCTATATAATCAGTGTATACATTCAGTGATTATATTTTAAATTTTGTTTGTTTCATCTTTGTGATGTATTTTTATGATTAACCGTGATAAATTCGAATGTGTGTGCGTGCGTGCGTACGTACGTACGTGTGTGTGTGTGCGTGCGTGTGCCCGCGCGAGCATCCTAGTGTCTTTAAATTAATTCAGCTACTAACGACAGAAAACAAAAAAGAACTTTGTAACCTCGGGAAATATTTAATAAGGGCAAATAAAATCATGGATCAATTAGTGTAATATTATTATTATTATTATTATTATTAATAATAATTATTAAAATTAATCGTTTATGTAGGTAGATTCTCTCTGTATTTATTCTTATGTACATGTATATTACATATATAATTTAATAGTTTGTACTCGTACATTACGTGTTTATATTAATATCCCCATGCATTATTATTTTACCTATATAATCAGTGTATACATTCAGTGATTATATTTCAATGCAAATTAAACAAAACACTGTTTGCTAATAAACATGTATTTCTGTATTATGATAATATGGAGTTTAATAAATATGTACGAAATACAAAACGTATTCTCCGTTTAAAACGTAACGAAAACCGGTTGCACCAGGATATCCCACTCGAATCGGCAGGTGGCTTTTATCTAGTTACACTAATGTAACCGCCTAATTTTTGTTTTGGTGCTTATTATACGCCAATCACCAAATTAAAAAGTCGGAGGTTACATTATTGTAACTAGCATGGCCAGAGAAATCCCGATTTCGAACGTTTGTTTACAGTGAACTTCATGAACAATATAGTGCCTAGTGAAGAGGAAGTGTTTTTTACCTGCGAGTATGCGCGCGCATCTCTTGTGACGCGCATCAATTTGTAAACATTCCAATGGGTCTATTATCATTATTATAGTTTGTCATGTAAGAAGTCTAAAGTTTAAGTTTTTAAACTATGGGTAATAAATACAATAACCCACTCGATACTCGGAATTACGGATTATCTGTCCCTCGTGAAATTAATGTTGTCAGTCACACGTGACTGACAACATTAAGTTCACTCGGGACAGATAATCCGTAATTCCTCGTAGCTCATAAGTTATTGTCTATTTATCCCTGTATATTTAAAATGGATGCATGGATCTATCTCTTCTATACCGCAGATGTTGACAGCAACCTCAAGGTTTCAGAACTGTTCTTGTTGATCAATCCTAATCTAGGATGGATTGTAAATGGCATAAAATAAACCAATGGTTCAGAGACAAAATACATCAGGGAGAGTAGTTATCAAATTTGACGTTGCTGCAGCTGTGTTGTCCGAATATTTTAATATAAATCTGGTGTAGATGGTGTTTTTGTGTAAAATCAATCCCTGATGGATCAAACAGGTGGAGGGTATAGTTGATGCAATATCACGTTGCAGCATCTTGCCAATGTGTTAGGCCCCAAGGCTTTCCTAATATAATGTAGGAGTCTACATCAAAATGTACTAGATCATAGATGGCGGTATTATATTATTGCTATCAAATTTAATCCAAAGTGGATGATCACTTTATTGAGTGTGTTGACTAAACATTCTTCATGGTGTAGATTCCTGGTGTTGTCAATGACAACAAGCTGTGCACACTACCATATACTTTAGAAAACGTCTGTTCGGGTGACTCGGATGTGGCAAAGTTGACATGGTTTCGTTTTTTTTATTCATTGTGGGATCAGTCGCAGCAGATGTTTTAGAATATGGTGGCCCGATGTCCAAGGCCAGTGATTTTTCAATTCGGGCCACCAAACAAATATTTCCGTCAGTGATTTTTAAAGCATGACCAGTGAATTTAAAAACCATTCTAGAAGCCCTGAGTCACATTATCCATTGATGGTTCACCTGCCTGGACTACATGTACTATTTGCCAATCTGGTATTTCCTTAGCTGATCTCTTGCATTTGTCTTTTTTCATCCACCTTGTCATCATTCATCTCCTTGTCTGACGTCACATTCAGCAACTACATGTATCTACTTTTACTCATTAGAGCATTCCCCCTCCACTTCTGGTTGTAGGCACTTCAGTGGTCTGTCTGCTATGCTGATATCTCCTTTATAGCCTGGCTGAAAATCACCTTACAAATGGTTCATTATGGCATATACATGTTGGAGAAAGCTACGGTCATGTGTAGCAAATGTGTCTCCTTACACTAGTAACAGTTTAGTGACTTCATGGATTATATTATTTTTAAACTATGATGTGGATCTGGTAAGTACATCATATAAGTGATAAGAAATATCTACAGGTTTGCTCACAGGAAAGCTGTTAGCCCACTAATCATCTGTATGCATGATCCATGTCAACCTTACAAGCTATGTTAATTGATGTTATCTTTTGGTTGAACGATGAAATTAATCTCTCTTGCATACATGTAACTAATGATTTGCCCTGGTTTTCTCTTTGACTGCTATACGTTTTCCTTTGAATGAATTTTTTGCCATCTTTTGTTGCTGAAGTTGGTTGATGGCTTCTTGTACATGTACAATGTTATGGCCTTCAATTATAACAAGACATTCATCAATCATTAATTGTTTCCATGACTCTGGTTTGCCTGTCTTGTCTACTCAATAGACCATATCCAGGAAGCATTGATCAACACTAAGCCCAACTAGCCTTTAGGTTTTTAATTGTTGAAACTGATCAACATTGGCTTGTTGAATATAAACTGGGATATTGGACATTTTCAGGGTATAATCTGAACCATTTTTAGTCAACGTTACGATGTTATGTGATGTTTTGTTTTTATTGTTACATAATCTAATAATAAATAAACTGAATCAAACAATACACCAAATGATCTGTTCATTTATTTTATTTTATCTAAATTGTATTAGGCTAAAAACACAAATGGACCAACTTCTCGATAACCAATTTTATTTTCCAATCTTCCACGAAATGGAAATCAGACTTTAAAAATAAATTAATGATGAACAGAAAGTGTACTTTCCAGTCATATGCAATAGAAAGAAAAAACTTTCACATAATTTACCGACAGGCCTATTTACAAACGTATATTCTTTAACGATGTACACAATGTTTCCAAAAGTGATTTGTTTTGGGTAGTATTAAGAATTATTAAAAACAAATGTTCATACAAATGGTGCTATTAAATTTTAACTTTAAACTTATAGCAATATTCATAAAACAAAGCCTCCCGTCTTGATAACTCTGGTCAGACGCTTTGTTTGTCTAAGCTTATGGCTTACTTACAATGATATCACTTGCAGCTTGTAAGATGAATGTTATTGTCAATCGTGTAGTGCGGAGGGGTCAGTTACATGTACATGTCTATGATGTAAACGAAATGTCAAATACTCAAAATAAGGTATTATAGTGTTGTACAAATCTTGGGACTACCCGATTTAATGACTGGGTAACCATTTATGTCAATGCCATAAGATATATTATATCTTTTAAAATTTTGTTACCGTGGGACAGTTTTCTTCATACTATGAAAAATAAATAATTAGATTTTGAAGAGGAAATGCCCAATTAACGTATGTCATTCTAACATTGGCAATACCACAAACAAAGACAAACCAGAAATATTTGTACTATTTCTATCTTTTCCTAAATGTATTTCTTTGACTAGTGATGTTTATAACAACTACTTACTCATTGTGAAGTAAAATCAACTCACACTGACAATCAATTATCATTGTTAACCATTTAATTGCATATCAAGACTATTGTTGTGACACACATTGTGCATTTCTTATTGTCTGGGAATACAAGATTTCACAAGTTGAATATTTTTAGATACATTTCAAAAGGGTAAGTGTATCGTACGCCGATTCAGCCAATGAAACTTGGTTGATCTTACTAAAATTTGTATCAATCTGTTATTTATTCTGATGGTAATGCGACACAATAACATTATTACAAGAATCTATTTTGTTTTTCAGAAAGAATTTAATCCAAATGAACAGCGAAAGTTGTCGAAGTCAGTAGTCACAAACGCTAATACTACTACACGTCGAAAAAAGACCAGAATGGAGTTATCTGGCTTGAAAGATGGTGGCAATAAGAAACTTAAAGCAAGGACATCAACACATGACAATGTTACTGTGAATGTAGCAGAATCTCAAGTAAGTGAGCCAAATTATGTGAATTTGCCACAGACAAGGCAACGAAAAGAAAAGGAAACATTGGGTCTTCCCTTTACTGTGGCAAAAGAGAAAATGTTGATGAAACATTCTGAAGAACTCGTCTCCACTGCCCCTTTTGTGAAAATAGGACATCATTCACATGTGAATAAATTTCATGTTAAAAGAAAAGTTGATAACAGATCTGTAAAATCATCTCTGTCTGATGCAGTAACTGAAGCAAGAGACGTGTGCGACAATAAACTTGTAAAAGCATCTACTAAAACATTAAATCAATCACGCAAAAATATCCGTGAGCCACGTGTAAATACAAAGATTGCGCACAAAATAATAAACAAAAAAGGTCTTGGTCGTAAAGAATTACAATTCATCAACAATTTTAAATCTTACCGTGACCAGCCTTCCATTGTAACAAGGTTAAAACAAGGGAATGTACCTAAGCCAAAGCCAAGGAAGAGAACACTTAGTGGAGAATTTGAGTTGTTAGATGAATGCCTTTTAAAGAAACAGTTGAAAGTTGATGAATCTATCCTATCGTCAAAGAATGCATTTGACATTTCTAAGTCGTCTAATGTCAGTTTGAAAGAACCAAAACAGACTGAGAGTTCAATTAACATACCAAAACGTGCTGAAAAACCTATAGCTCATAAACCATTAAAGAAAAGAACAATAATTGGTAAAAGCAGACAGAGCAGTTCATTTATCAAGAAAGTAGTTCACAAAGATGGTGCGGATTCAAATAAGAATAAATTTAGCCACAGGTCGAAAATAAGAAGGACTAAAAGTATTGCCCTCAGAAAGTTAAATAGTAGTGAAGATGCAAAAGATTCAAATGTCTGCACAAGTTCGACAAGCTTAGATACCAGTAAAACTAATAAAACAAAGTTGAGAAAACGTGAAACTGAGTCCAATGAACAGGTGATTGTGAAAGATCATAGGAAGAGCAAAAAGACAATGAAGTATGCAGACCCACCAGTTCTTTTTGCAGAACCCCATAATTCTGGTGTAGATACATTTCAGTTTACCGATGAAAGTGATGATCAAGAGGTCTCATTCAAAGGCAACACTACTTCTCCGCCTCCAATCTTAGAAAAGGCTGTAGACTCGATAACTTCTCCACTGGATGTTGAATTACTCACACACAAGAAAAAAGGACGGCCGAAAAAGAGTATTGTTAGTGCTGAGATGCAGTCTAAGCCTGATGAATCAAGAACTTATGAATTTAAACTTCGTAAAACCTTCAAAACATTTCAAGCTATACAGTTTAGAAAAAGGGAAGCTTCAAACACAGATGGGTTTATTGGTAGGAGAAAACCCAAACATGTATCCAGATCAGTGTCTGAGATAATTAAAAAGAGAGTGCGTGCAAAAAGAAATTTGTCTGAAATACGCGTCAATTCTGTTGATTTAAAACAGGGCATCAAATTGAGAGTAAGAAAACGTAAAGGAACATATGATTTCCCAGGGAAGAAAAAACAAAAACAGTCAATTGAAAGAAAGTCTGCTTTGTCCATGGAAGTTAATAACGTAAGGGCTAGAAAGCGGAAACCAAGAAAGATGTTTCTGAAAGCCTCTGCTACACATGGTGAGGATTCTCATTTGAAGTGTCCAGCAATATCAGAACAAAGTAACTACAAAAAACTAATGGCAACAGAAACAGCAACAGAGTTGATTACCATTAACAACTCGAACAACAGTAAAGAATTGACAATACAAAAGACCTTAGATCACAAAAAGGGTTCAATGAGAAAGGGAACCTCAACTGAGCATGAGTTGGTGACTAGTCATAATTTATCAGATGATTCCATGACAACGAGAACTGTAGTTACAACAATTCCCAATCAAGAAGTAATTCCAAGTTCTGTAGAAGATCTTGAAAGTGATAGCGACTTGGAAGACCTTCCACTTGTATTATTTGTCCAGAAGAAAAAAGCATCCTTGTCAAAATCGTCAGTTGTCGAAAAGTGCAAGCACACACAGCTTAACGTTCCAGCTGAAGATGGAGCTGAAATTATTCCTAGTACAACTTATGAAAAATGTGCCTTAAAAGCTGATGCCACAAATTATTCTCTAACTGAATTTTCAGATGCATCAAAATGTGATGTGGGATGTCTAGTTTCCAGTTCAGCAGATGTATCCTTTCCAACACTGGAAATCTTGCCAACAGCAAAAGGATCTACTGACGAAACATTTAGTGATTCTAAAAATGACCTTTGTAGAGAAGTATTAAGTAATGTGAGCATAGATGAGGTTGCTGTTGATAATTACACAGATCAGATTACATGTAGTGAATTTCCTAAACCAACTGTTATTACCAACTCAGAACATTTAGTATCTGTGTCCTTCAATACCAAAGAGATCATGTCAGTAGTTTCAGATGCTACTTCTTCACAACTGACTGAACAGTTAGATAAAAAACAGACTAAGCTCAATTTAGAAACAAGTGCAGAGTTAATAGATGATGTAATAAGTGACAGTTTGAAGTTGGAATCATCCAGTAGTAGCATACATGTTCAACTAAAGAATAATTCATCAGATGGTTGTGATGAATCAGGAGATGCAAATAACAATGCGGAAAATATGCATGTTTCTGATGATAAGGTGCATTGTCCAAATGAAGATACTGTCGATTGTCCTAGTATTGTAGACAAATCTGTAACAACTGAAACAGGTCCCAATATTACAGTGATGAAACATGATTCATCTTCAGACATAGCTGGGAGTGGTGACAATAAACAGGTTGAACTTTCTAAGGACCCAGTTATACATCTTCTAAACGATAACACCTCAGATGCATGTAAAGATACTGGCTCTGCTAGTTTGTTAGACAGCAAACTTAATGATTCTAAAACAGTTTTGCAGGTAAGCTTAACATCTCCATCACTTGAAGTTCGATCTGAACCAATAACTACTGAACATTTGCATTCTCTAGAACAAAATAATGAGTCCAATACAAATATGTTTTCAATTAAAAGTAGTGCAGAGAAACTAACCTTATGTTCTGATGGAGAAACAAGCAAAGGTATGTCAGTTTGTGAGAATCCTGTGGCTGTGCCTGAAACAACCAATCCACCTCTCAATCCGGATATAACTGTTACGGATGCAGGTAGTAGAAATGAACAGTGCAAACCAAAGACAGTGGAAGTTGCTGCTGACCAAAGAGAAAAAGACGCCACAACGTCTTCAAATGCCTCTACTGAAGGTTTAATAGTTAAACTGACAAGACATAAAGGCAGCTATGAAATAGCTGGTCATTCACAGAGCACAGGAAGTGAAAGTGATGAAACAATACCTGTATTATTACAAAACAATTCAAAACCTGGTATAAATAACAGTTTTACCCTTGGTGAAATGGATGTGTTCAGTGAATCTCCATATACTAACAGCACAGCTAGCAATGTTGATCTTGAAAAACAAAATATGTTTAGTGAAGGTGTTCCTGACTTGGATAACAGAAAAGTGCCCCCACTTACAATAAAAATTAAAACTGCAGTGACCAAACCAGTTAGACAATTTGCTTTGAGGCCCAAATTATCTAGATCACCCATTGAAATAATAGCCATGAAGCAAAGGAAAATTGAAGAAGAGTATCAGCAACATGAGGCATTCAAAATGGCTCGCCGACTTGAAAAACAGATGAAACAAAAACTGTTACACCAAACAAAGGACACTGCTGAAAACAAAACTCACGCACAGTCCCATGGATCAATTCCAAACATTCATGAAATGCTTACACACTGTAAACCATGCTGTGTTACATTGGTGGATTTTGTTAAACAGTTAAATATGGGGAAATTTGATTCTATAAATTCTGGTCAAGCAAGTTTGGCTGTTGGATGCGAAAAAGCAAAAGGTATTAAGTTGAAAATCAAAAATATATCAAAACAACCAAAAATTGTGGGTAAACGTGGTCGACCTCCAAAATTACATCCTAGACAACCAGTTTCTACTCAATCTGTAGACCAAGTGGTATTGGATGTTCATGCTGAAAATGACAAAAGCATCAATGAATTAAAAGGAGTCGGTTTTGTAGGTAGTTTTGTAGAATTCTTGAAGAAAACCAATGAGCTTAAACCGTCAGCAATACAGTCAATTCGTAAAGAGCCCGCACAAACAGTTCCGAAAGAGCCTTCTAAGACTATCATTTCAGATACAAATGATGAGGTTATGCAAAGTAATACTACTGAAAATCAGAACGTATCTGTCACTAAGTATTGCTGCAACAACTGTGATTTCACCACTCCTGTCAAACAGACAATGGAACTGCATGTGTACACGCATATCCCAGGAATGTTTTTCAAATGTGGATACTGTGACTCTGATTTTTCATCCATGGCCAGTGCAAGTGCACATGCAAAAAACGAACATATCACCCTAGAATCAAATATACAGAAGAGTCGAGAAGTAACTGAATCTGATCATTATTGTACTGCAGATGATGTATCACCTGAGAAAGAAGCATTTGGGCATCTGGCTGCAGATGGATCATCTCCACCAGTTGTCATCAATGTTGTAGTGAAGGGTAATGTTGCTTTAACAAACCCTGGTTATTCTGTTCCAGCTAAGCGTTTTAACTGCACCCACTGTAAATATTATACAAATGTGAAATGTGATATTGATCAGCATGCTCTTGACCTTCATGGATCTGACCAGGTATACATTTGCACACTTTGTAGTGACAGCTTCTACAGCTCAGTGCAGGAAATAACTGACCACTGTTCTTCAACCCATCCTTCTAGGCCTTGTTCTTACCGACAGTTGCCATCATACTATGATATTGAGCAGCTGAGAGATGCACATAAAATGAAGCAGGACGATCGAGGAAATATCTTCGAGAGGATGACCAATCTGTTTCAGCCTTCACCAAGTGTGGATGAGACTCAGCCTGATGAAGTTGTACGAGAACAGCATTACCATCGAGCTAGAGAATTCTTATACATTCAAGAAGGATGGATGAGCAAGACAAGTGCTGAAGCAGACAGCACAACTAGAGACACAGATAATATAATCGCCATATCACCAAACCATAATGATGAAGATCAGCATACATGTATTGAGTCGACAGATGGTTTGTCAGAGACTGAAGTTTTGGCCAAGGTAGATGGTGTGGAGGAGACTCAGGATTCACTGAAAGGGTAAGATGGCCGTTAACCTTCAAGTTTTAGCATTCCATACATGTTATTTCTCATTCAAATCAGTCATCTGCAACTTATACATCTAAGGCAATTATGAGCAGGTAAAAGTGCAAACAAAGATCCCTTGCTGCTAATTAGTAAGATCAGCCACTACCTGAAATTGTTCATAGTGGATGTTGGAGCCAACACAATTAAATAATTTTCCAAAACAAATTAAAATACAGCATTACAGATTTACTTGATGGCCATTTTATAATACAACCAGAGGGCAATGATCCTGTATCCAAAAATATTATCTAGAGCATGCTCTCACTTCATGCCAAGTGGCATGCTTTTATCATATAAAGTCACCATCTTTCAATATTTTTCACCAAGCCACTTTAGTTGTAGCAGATTTCATCCATAGTCCAGGGGCCTGTACGATCTATTTTACTCGTAGATATAAATCTGACAAAAATGCATTTTACGAAAAAGTGTAAACTTAACTTACATGTACATGTAAGGTTGTACGAAAACCACGATCAGCTCTACTCTAGGCCCTTGGAGAATGTACTTGCCCGTGCTGTCTGACAACATGGACTGAGTGAATTGGTACAGATGGAACCACCACCGACAGTGGACCTGCCATCTTTGGATCTCCACCATGGGTCACAAAACGTCTTGTGTAGAATCGGGGTGACAGACAAAGCAAAATGGCCCGCCCTCAACACTCGAGTTGCAGGAGCTGAAACTCCCTATAATCCTGGTAGTTGCACTGGCCCCAAAAGATCTTTTCTTAACTGCCGTACCATAGGAGATAACAGTTTTTTTTCAAAAGTAGCTTTTTGCAATACAAACTGGTGATTAGATATGCTGCGAATGTGTATGGAAGTTGTCTTTGTACCTTTTGTCAATACCACAACCACTTTTCCAATGCAAAAGCTCTTATTCAAATGGTAGTTTCAGTAACAATAGATTTTTCTACTTACGTTACATGTAGTGTTATACAACCTTTTTAAATAACATGAGAACATATTGTATATTTACACTTATATGCCGTATGCCATATAACACGTACATAATTTTACATATTGAGTCAATTTTGTGCAAGCATGCAAATATGATATTAGTTTCATAAATATATGTGCCTTCTACCAAAACAGTTTATTTGTTAATATGTGTATGGTCCAATTGAAATATATGTTATGTGTATGCATTACCTTGGGTGCAATCATTTCAATTTGTTTCATTTTGTACTGGAATCTTAATTTGCAATATCTAACTTAAAATTAATATTTCCTTTTTGTTTTCTTTTACTCATGTTTTTGTTTTTCAGTTCAATGCCATTTGAAAATGTCCAGGGTCTTGTTTACCCAGAACCACAAACATCTGATGAGATACTCGAAGATGAATCAGGAATATCAGAACTTAAAATTATTGAAGTTGTTAGCCTCAGGGATCAACAGCTCATTGATGTTAATGAGTCCGAGTCTGGCGTGGACACCACAGGACAAGTTTTCCAAATTACTGACCAAAGTGCATTTGAATCAAAAGCAAAAGATTCTGTTCACCAGAATATCGAACAAAGTCTGCCTGAGCCTATTGTGGAGATAACAGGAGATTATGCTCATAGCAAAAAGGTTGGAAGGAAATCTAAGGCACTGTCATCTCATACATCACCAAGTCGGTGTTCCAATTTACCAGAAATTGATGCTGATGCAATAGCACAAAGAAATGAAAGGTTAACCTGCACTTACAAGTGTCAAAAATGCAATATTCATTCTCCATATTTATCAGCAATGGTTGAGCATCTCAAAAACCATCATACAAATATTGACCTTTTTACATGTCCTTACTGTAAAGGAGGCAGAGGCAAACGACCACAGTTTTCTTCTGAACAGAATGTTCATGAACATGTCAAAATGATGCATCCAACAAACTTTGCGAAAAATGAAGTGTCATTGTCCGATGCAGCAAAGGAATTTGTTCAAGTAATAGCAATTCCAACAGGCATAGAGTGCAGCAAGGTTGGAAATACATATGTCATTGAAAAGGATATTTATATGTGTCTGAGGTGCCAGGCACATATGCCATCCCTGGACTATACATTTTCTCATCTTGAGAGGGAACATACTGAAGTATTTGTATATGTTTGCCCGCATTGTAAGATATTCAAGGACAAAACTGATGAAGTTGTGTTTAAGCACATCTCTGATATTCATAATGAAGAGGTGACTGATGATTCACTGCCTTTAGCAATTGAAGACAATCTCTTTCTTAGAGTTCCCTCAATTTCAAAAAGTGGATCTTATAGTGAGCGTCTGAAGGGAATCCGGAATTCAAATCAAACAGATGAAGTGAAATCATCATCTCCCTCAAAAAAGGAATCCAATATTCAAAAGGTAACCGTGAAAGCTACTACCTCTACTATACCAACTTTATCCCAGTCATTTCCCAGTAAACATGCTGACAACAGACCAAATGCAAATATTCTCAAATCTATCCCACAGGAAACAATTACAAGAGCAGGATTGTCTTCTCGTGTCACAAACACCCCCAAGATTGACAATAGGTCATTAAATACCAGTCGAGTTAATCCAAGAAAGCAAGCTGATCCAACACAAGCACTTGTGATGGATTGTCAAAGTATTGATGATCCAGTCATTAGGGATGAAGATACTGATGATATTTGCAATGAAGATGTAATTATTGTGTCATCACATCCAGGAATCACCATTGCCTCTAGTGCCACTTCTAGTTTTCCCACAACTGTCCATACTGTGGAAGGATCTGTTTCTAGTAATCCAGTTTCCTTGACCCGTGTTGAAAGTCAAGTGTCACCTGGAACAATTACAAATGTACTTCACACGGATATTTCTGATGCAATGTCACCATTATCCAATTTGGATATTTCATCAGATACTTCATCATCTTTGAGTTCATCAAAACCTTTGCTTTTACCACTGAATAAAATTTCCTCCTTCAATCAGTGTACTCCTAGACTGAAGTCGTCAATTTATTCCATAGCTGATAGACTTCATAGATTACATTCTCAAAATAAGCCTGCTGATAAATCTGTGTCAGGTGGTGTCCAGAGCAGTCCAAACAGTCCAGTGGCAGTTTCTCGAGCTGTCCTGAAAGTGCCATCTGTACCTGTTAGAAAACCTCCTTCAGTGTCGCATCAACAATTAACATCTCAAACTTTGTCTAATACTGGTAGTGGAAGTATCACATCACCATCAGTAAGTGGAGTGCAGAAGCATAAATCCCTTTTATTCAGTAATTGTCCACTTGACTTGTCAGGTATACCTTGTACACAGAATGCAAATCCATCTATCAACCAAACGGCTATACAGGCGACATCACCGGCACCACAACCTCCAATAATTAAAGATACTGAAGAACTTAGACCAGAGTCTTTTCAAATATTTAATTTAAAACCAAAACGAAAAACCAATTCTCCACAAGTGCTTCCAACAAGAGTAATTCAACAACATGCAATGTCACCATCAGCTCACGTATCGGCTGCAACTGCACAGCAAGTAACTACACTGCAGCCAGTTCACCAGGCTTATCCTTTATTTCCGTTGTCATAAGTGCCATTTCAACAGGTGCCAATTCGATTTGGTTTAGGAATGCCAAATTTTATTGCAACAGGTCAGCCAACTCTTATCACCCTGCGCCAACCGTTGATGGCACCAAGAGTTGTCCAAGAGCTGGTCAACTTCCAGAGGATGCCTGTACCTCAGCAGGCTCTTCAAATGAAACAGCAAACTCTTCAAGTGTCCAAACCTCACACTCCTGATTCTTTGCGGTTACCTAGTGAGCATGATAAAACTGGTGGAGATATCAAACGTACCCAACCCAATGTTAAGCATCAACAGCTATCTGGACATGCTGCACCAATCTCTCAACCATCAACACATCTAGCTCCTGGATATGCTAACACTTCAGTGCGCCAACAACTTCTGCAACAAGCAGAGTTCTATTGCCCCTATTGTAGTGAGTTCAGACCTCTCAGAGAATACGAAGTGTTGCCACACATCCAGCGTAGCCACCCAAGAAAGGAGGTGTTGTATCTAAGGCGCGATAAGTTATAATATTCCTTACCACTTCTATTGTCCCTACTGTAGTGAGTTTATACGTCGGAGAATGAGTTTTTGCCACACATCCAGAGGGGTATTCTGAGAAAGGAGATAAGTTATAGTATTGAATACTTACATGGATAGAATAATTGTGTTTGATTAAGAGCATTAAGAGGGTTTGTTGAAAAACCATTCCATTCATCCAAATCTATTTTATTAAAACAACTGAATATGCTTATATTATATGTAGCAGTATTTATACACTAGCTGGTTGTTAAAGAATTGGAGATGGTTATTGTTTGGGGAGAGAAGAAATAGCTTTGTCCCGAAACCAAGAACACTTTAAGTGTTTTATGCAATACTTCTGTATTCCAAGTGGAATAGTTATACATTAATTTATGCAATATGGTTCTGACATGAACACATTCAAGTTGTAGGCTATTTTAAACATAGTCGTACCTCTCACAAAAAATCGGTTGATTGTGTTGGCACCAAATTAATTTACTTGCCTTTTGTTTGACAGTTTTCCAATTCAGTGTATCAAACAATTCAAAGACAGCAGTGGATACTGTCCTATAAGAAAGGAAGTGCATGTACAAGACATTCTCCTGTGTAACAACCAGACAATGTATATATAATGTGTGTGTGTGTGTGCGTGCGCGTGCGTGCGTGCATGCAGGCAAGAGGTTCAATGATACCTGTTGATAGCAATAGATTTTATGATGTATATATTTGTACTGGTAACATGTTAATTATGACGTTCTGATTTTAAGGTTTAATGACGTCAAACATTTATTATGGAGCATGGTTGGCTTCACACTCGGGTAGATCTCACTCCTTCATCCATGACACCCTTAAGATAGCCAATAGTGTTCTGTATAATAGGGGACACTTATCCGATGGACCTTGACAGTCAAGACAAAACGTAGTTGTACATCGACATGACAATAGCTAAAAATAGACTTAATCAGCTAGTGAGCCTTGATCTACTCAGATGATTACAGACTAATGTCTGATTTGTCGAGACTGATCATAGTTACTTATGAGAGCCACCTATTATCACAATGATCTCTATTGTTAGCTGGTGCATGGAGGCGGACATGATTAATTACCCTCAATGTAGGATTCATCATAACTTTTGTAGAGAATTTGATCTATTTTATACATAATTATCAAACATTTTCTGACCGTTAATCTGACTTGACCTAAAGTACCAATATTGCAATCCTCGGTTTCCCAGAGTGTCATCGCTCCGATTACAATATTATTTGTAAAAGTGTGCTCCCAATATAATATGTCTGTTATTCTGTCATAAAAGATCCCTTGATGTTAACTATAAGAGTAGCATATATGAAGGCAGCAGGTTTTCATCCAATTACTTGACATCTAATTAATCAATATGCTTGTGTCGTGTCGTTAAAGACAACATTTATATGCCATCGATTTAGGTGAAAAAATACGCTAATGGGACTCTAACCTGCTGCACCGATTCACATGGCTCTTGACAGTACAACACCATAACCACTCGGCCAAACTAGTCGTTCTTAAAAAAGGCCAATTTACGTTTAGCGATGTTTAATATGTGAACTGCCAAGCACTCTGTTCAAATTCAATGTAATACATAGCATTATCAGTAAGTTTTCAGTTGCATCTGAACTTGTGGTGCACTCTGGGACTTAAATCCACCGACTAGGACATATAAATGAATACAAACACTTACATTGACAAGTGGGATACGAACCTACATGTACT
>JAUTCZ010093116.1:0-15758 GCA_032273805.1 Melanodrymia brightae
CAGAGGTAGAATGTCCGCCTGTGGCGGGATGGGTCGAGAGATCGATCTTCCACAGCGCAAAACATTTTTATGGGCTAATTTCCGTTCCAGCCAGTGAAACACTTCTGGTTTATCAAATTCCATGTTGTGTGCTACTCTGTCTATGGGATAGTGCACATTAAAGACCTCTTGCTGTCATTCGTGGAAGAGTAGCCTATGTGGCTGCATCGGGTTTCCTCTGTGACCATGTGTCAATGTAACCATGCGTCTGACGTCAAATAACCGCCGATTTATAATCGATGTGTTTCTAATGGAGTCGTTAAATAATTTTAATTTTTCCTTCGCGAGCCTTTGCCGAGAGAAGACATTGAGTCAGGAGTGCAGGGAAACCTGTATTGCCAAGTAACGGGTTTGGTATTCTATTTATTACCCATCTATTCATTACCCATATTCAAACAGAAGAGCCTACATAGACATGTTCTGTAGGCAGCCATCAATAACAAAAATCCTGTTTCACAACGCACAAAAAGTGACGTCACACAATAGTTTGACATCACACAATGACTTATATCGCCCATGTGTGAGATCACAAAATATTGCCTCTTATATGGGTAATAATATGTGATATGATGTCAGTCTATAACACACCCTGATGTTCTGGTAAAGATGGTAGATTGCCGACTGTTTACAGTGGACTGTGTGGACAGGACACTGCTCGTGTCTGAGAACAGATCACAATGCTGTACACTCATTTCACCTTCAGCTTCTGCAAACAGACAAGATGATCAGTTACCGCATGACAAGTAAGGAGGATTATTTACTCTGTAATTATTAACCAAATACATTGGAGGTTGGAATCTGCAGACGTAATATTACATTGGAGAATAGTTCATCAACTAGAATGACTAACCATGACAATTACACAAGTCTTAGATTTGATCAATGATGAGCTAAAAGTCATATAGTTACTATTTTTATATATTTGCTTGCACAGAATTCAATGTACATGTAATGCCATTTGGGTTGTGTAATACACCAGTGACATTTCAACAATTAATTGATTGCGTGTTGGCTGGATTGCAAGGGTAAAACTTTATAGACATTGTTGCATTTTGTATATAAATGGCCCCATTTATCAAACATTTAGCCAATCTATCCCAATTATTTAATTGTTTGAGAGAAGCTAGCTTTTAGTTGAAAGTGTTGAAATGTGGTTGGTTTTGCACTTTAAGAAGTGTCACACTTGGGACATACCATGTTCAACTAATCAGGCAAATACTGAGAATGTTAAGAGTTGGTCTATTTCAAAGTAAGTGGAAGATGTACATAGATTTCTGCGTTTGGCATTGTATTAAAGAAGTTGTTGCCAATCAATGACCAAGTTACTGTAAAAAGAAGTTAAGTTGGAGTGGTCAAAGGAATGTCATTCAACATTTGAAAAACAAAAGAAATTGTTAACAACTAGCTCAATTTTAGCATACCCAAATATTGATGTAGATTTTATGTTAGACATTGACGCTAGTGATGTGTGTATCAGGTAGGTGTTGAGTCAAGAACAGGATAGAAAAGAGCAAGTTATAGCAATTGGTTATCGCACTTTATCCAAACATAGGAAATGTTTAGCCGTAGTAGAATGTGTTAAACATTATTTATTGGGTCAAGAGTTTGTGCTCACAGTTCGCTAATGTGGTAGATATATTTTTTAACTCCAGAATCACACGTAGTCAGGTATTGTCACCATATATGTTTGAAATCTGCCACACTGCAAATCACATCAGAATGTATACTGTGTAAACTGTTTACATATATTGGCATTGTTAGGATAGAAACTGTACCATCTCTTTACAGATCACAAAAGGCAGATAATATTAAATCTGTTGTATATAGCCTGATGCAAAGCCTGGCTAGGAATCCTCATCAAAACGAGTTGCTGAATATAAAGTTGGCTGTCAACAATTGGAGTCTCTAAAACCTCAACATGGCTGTTTGGTCAGAGTTTTGGATGACACTGAGCATACTCAAATAAATGTAGTAGGCAATAAGAATGCTATCCTAACCGGGTTATATGAGAATAGAACGGGATTGACCTTGATTATTTATCTGGCTAGGTTAGTGATGTTAGAACATGGCGTGGTACATGAAAATAGTGTGCAATATGTAAAATTTCTAGTCGTAAAAACTGAGCCCATACAATGAGTGAGGATTATTATCTTCCATTTAAAAGAATAATGATTAAGGAATTAACACTGATTACCAAGCAGGTCAACGGTGGCTTTCCTCTTGTGTTGTCGCACGAGTGTCAGTCGATGTCTGTGTTTGTCAAAGTCTGCTCTCATACTAACGAGCGCCTCCACCGTGTGTCTGTGATTCTCCACCAGACTAACTGTCAGGTCGGTCTAGATGAAATCAGTCCGCTTGTGTTTGTACATCTAACACGTAACAACATTATATATCAAATCAAAACTTATTGCTAATATAAGCTAATAATATATAGAACATCTTATGAATGGCTAGTTAGAGGCCATTCATCTAATTTACATCACCAAAACAAGTTACCAACATTAAATTGGCAACAATCCCAGCATTTGGTATTATTGTATTACTAGTACTTAGTTCTGCCGAAATATTTAATTGTGAATTATAACACCGGGTAACAAACTTTGTAAGTAAGTGCATGGAAGTACCGGTGAGTGGGTGATTAAAAGTATTATATCGAACTGGCATAGCAATTCTAGCCAAATATAGATGATTTTACAAACAAGATGGACAAATTGGTCCCAGGAAAACTAAATATTTACCCCAACTGAGATATAATACTTAAACCAGTACTTAAAGCCCCTCAATCACCAAGTCTGACGACAAACTTTGATAGACCCGTCATGAATCACTGGTTGATACGGGAAATATCCCAAGGGGTCCACTGAGGACCATCGATTCATTGACCCATCCAACCTCTGGCAGACACTCTTACACTGCGCTACATCCCACTCCCAGTGTCTTTAGAAGTAATTTTGCGTACTATAATAACATTTTGAAATTTCTGTTGACGTTCATAATCATAAAATAAATGTATGCAATTGCTGAATACTGAATGGTGTCATGCGGATCAGTGAAATATGTTTAAATTCTATCAATAAACAGTTTGATATGAAACCTACCATTCTAAGTGCTTCATCCCAAATACATCCTTCCATGAGACAAACAATGGCTTCCTCAATATCCTGCAAATGTACACCAATAACATAATTATATACAAGTACATTGCTTATTAACAAAACCCAAACATTATAACCTGAAAGGAATTAGTTTATTCGCTTATATTTATTGGTTGAAAATGTTGTGAAATTGTTGTATCTTGAGTTTCACAAATTTAATCTGCAAATAACATCAGGTTAGCTGCATGCTATTGTAATGAAATAAACTTCTCAATTAACACTTAAATAAGTAAGATTCCGTGTATATATTAAACTAAGACCCTTATTTATGTGTTGGGGAATTTGATTTACCTTTGCATATTGTTCAAATATAACAGCAGCATCACCATAGTTTTTTAGTTCCTTTAGCCGATCTGAAATAAAACAGAAAATCTTATTCGTTTAAATCACAAGATAAAATGTTTATAATATTATATACATGTATGTATGTATGTATGTACATGTATGTGTGTGTGTGTGTGTGTGTGTGTGTGTGTGTGTGTGTGTGTGAGTGCATACGTGCGTGCGTGTATGTATGTATAGTTGACATCTGTATTGTATATTGGCAAATAGACTATATTATCATGAAGTCCTATAACACTGACATGGAGGACGATGTTAAATAAAGCCAGTCATACACTACTGATCATCACTCTGGAGTGTTATGGTATGTATTCAATGTAATGAGGGATGGACTAAAGGAAATGTGCATTATACTTGCAAGATGTCTTGCCATCTCGACCTCCTTGTCAGCAGAGTATCCAAGCAGTGACGTCATACAGAAGACTTGTCGCCAGTTGTGACATGATACAAATGCATCTAGTGCCAACTTCCAATCTTCTGCCTTGATGAACATAATCCCAGCTTCATCCAGTCTGTTCTTCTCACACAGATACTGCCCATACAGTTTACACACTTGCTACAAGTACAAAACAGCACAATTATTGAGGAAAGATAATACGTAGGCTAACATTGGTTTACCAACTAATGTGTAAGTTTATAACAATTCAACATTTCTCTTGATTTGCTCATTTATTTCCATCCAAAAATGAAATTTTTTTTGTCGGTAACTCAATACCCTAAATCAGCGGCACGGTGTTAGCCATAATGACAACAAATGTAACTTTACAATAAAATGCCATTTTTTAAACTCAATGTGTATTTTAACCATATATCCCACTATTGTCACAATTTGATTCAGTACAACAGTTACTGTACACTAAGAACATTTTAGCGGATTACAAAACCCGATTTCGAAAACCGAAATCCACCAAATAAAACACTTTCTGGTGCTTTTTTCAAAAGGTTAATTTTATAGGAATAATGAAAACATAGAACTCTTGCAGAATCCAGGATGGTTGACCGGTATGTCCCCAAACTATGGATTAATAAATTTGCATGATACACTGCAGGTACCTTGTGTATGTTGGGATTATTGGAAAACAGTGACAGGTACCTTGTGTTTGTTGGGATTATTGGAAAACAGTGACAGGTACCTTGTGTTTGTTGGGATTATTGGAAAACAGTGACAAGTACCTTTTGTTTGTTTTGATTATTGGAAAACAGTGACAAGGCTTCTATATAAAGCTTGTGATCCTGTATCAAGGACAAGCATTCAGAAAAGTGATCTTCACCTGCAAAAAAAAAGCATCACAAAATAGTCTTATACAATTTTAGTGTGACAACGCGATATAGATAATACGGTAGCATGCCAATTTTCACCAGTAAATGTTAAAAAAGGAAAGATGGTTGCTAACAATCGTGTCAGGATAACAAGTGTGAGTATATTTGCTAGCGAGATGGATGTCAAGTGAGTGATGAAAGTTGAACAGACAGTTTCTCCATTATCAATCATCTTACATCTCTAGAACCGCACATTGAGTAGTAATCAGCACCAATTGGGTGTCACACATGTACAACTTGGTATCGACACATGGTCTCAGAAGAAACCAGCTGTCGTTACATAGGCTACTCTTACCAAATAACAGCAAGGGGTCTTTTATGTACTTTCCCAAAGGCAAGATAGCATTCACCATGGCCTTTGTTCAACCAGTTGTAGATCATTGGTTGGAACAGGAAATTTCCCAATGGGTTTGTCATCCAATAGCCAATGTGCTCAAGTGGTGTAGTTAAACAAACGTTATCATTTTATATTTTCATATATCGAGCTATATTTGCATAATTAATAAACCTAGTACTAAGCATCATGTTAATTTATATTGTATACTTTCAGCATATAAACCATATCGTCAAATATCAAATTTAATTAATTTGATAACACAGAATCGTTGTTTACCACATTTGCTAATATGCACGAGAGCTTTGTGGAATCTTCTCAAATGAACATCAATAGAGTATTTCATCATGTCACATTCCATGCGCTTCAGATCATTCAGAAAAGGAATATACTCTTTAGGATCCTGAAAAATTAAACAGAACATGTAATGTTCCAACTGTTAGGATATGAAAAATTAAGTTTATCTGTTTAACGACTCCACTGCAGCACACTGATTTAGGAAAACACTGGGCTTAAAAAACAAAAATTATCAATCGATATTCAACTCTGACAGTCCACTGTTGATAATGCTTGCATCATTTCAGCCCACAATGCATTTTAAAGCCTGGAAATGGCTATTGAATGAGACACATTTGATTGTATTTCAATGTCCACTAACGTTGATGACAGTACAGAATGACTAGCATGATATTCACTCTTGTTGCCCACCATACTGAGAAGGTTAAATAACAACCACAGAAACATGTAAAAACATGCATTTGTCTGGCAACAACCAGGACTCGAAATACACACTATTCTGCTATCTCAAAAAGAGTGAATTTTAAAACATGGAATAATGAATCCCTCTATGACTATTCTGATTATGGTTCAATCAGCAGTAACTATAGTAGTGACACTAAACGACACATTTAAATACCAGTAATATCATTTCTGAAAACTTGTCATGATTACTCCCATCATAAAAAATGTGTTGTTTTCTTCACCAAATAATTTGTTATTAGGTTCTTTAAAGTGATATAAAATTCTCACACGATTAGCCTTTTTCAAAGTTCTCTATTCCTGTGGAATAGTTAGATAAAAAATTAGTTTCGACCGTGACGACTAACCTTCTGTGATTTGTGTGCGACGAGGAGGACGAGGTCGAAGTCGTACATGCCGAGCGCGACGTCGTACAGCTGGTTGACGTCAACGAGGAACAGCAGATACTTGAGAGCATCGTCCACGCTGACAGAACACGATTCTTCCCCACCTACTGTAACCATCATACACAACGTTACTTACACTCCGTACACACACAGCACTCGTCACATGACAAGAACAGACAAGATTAATATAAACATTAACCATCATACACAACGTTACTTACACTCCGTACACACACAGCACTCGTCACATGACAAGAACAGACAAGATGAATATAAACATTAACCATCATACACAACGTTACTTACACTCCGTACACACACAGCACTCGTCACATGACAACAACAGACAAGATGAATATAAACATTACCTTTAAGCTGCTTAATGACCAGTAAGGCTTCCTCCAGGTCAGGTTTCGTTTTCTTCACATGACAGGTGAGAATTGAGAGGATGTATCTACAGAATAAGAACATTAAAATCAAATAAATTTTCAAAATGTTGTATATCATATTTATGGTAGTCTTTTACGTTATTCATACAATTTCATTTACATAGTACTTACATGTATTTCAACCCCAAACATTAATTTTCGCTGATTTAATGATGTTTGAAGTGATGTCCTCCTACTTACTTGTTCTGATCAACTGCTGTTAGTGCTTGTCGCATGCAGTCACACACGACATCCACCTTGTTAGGGCTTGCACCACCATCATCGTCATCATCAACAGCTGCAGCTGCTCTCTTGTACATTGCTGTATACATTGTTACAGTGATGTCTTCCTCTCTAAAACAAACACAAACCAAATTCTAGATCCTACTTAATTATCTTTTACCATATTCTCGTAACTATTTTAAGTCATTTAAAATAATAGACAAATTTGTATTTTGTCTTATTCAGGAGTATACTGACATAGTGCCAATCCCACAACAAATGGGTAGCCTGCGCGCTTCAAACTTAAACCAGAAGATAGACTTCCCTATTCAGTACTTCTGGTCACGTGACCATTCAACTGTCTCCTTCTCAATATAGTGCTTTGGAAAAGTCAACTTTTATGTCAGCTTCTAATCTTTCTGTCAGCTCAGGAACACACCAGAAGTAGGTCACAGTGACCTCCATAGAACACATATAGATTTTCACATCATATCTCGTACACTAATTGATATAGTCATCAAACTTTGTATGGAGAGTGGGGTTATCTGAGACGTCCCTGTTTCAAGTTATATCTAGTCAGTCTAATTAGCAGTAAATAGACAGATACTGAGATAGATCAATTTAGTATATTACTCCTTTAAATAAGGAATATTATGACTATTAATGGTAGTTTAGTGTGGCCTACTGTTCTAACACCTATGTATAGGATTTGTCAAGTTACTTACTTGAGGTCTGTAAGAAACAGGTTAATGTAGTTAGCCTCTTTTACTTCCAGTACAAACTGCTGTATGTTGTTTCGGAACCTCTCTGGATTGTGATCGTAAAGGAGATTTGTATTAATTCTGTGCCTTCTCATCATAACTATAGCTTTTTTGTAAACTTGACTGCAAAATAAAAACAATTGTCATATAAACTATCGTTGGGTCAAGTCATGGACAATGTTTTTATCTACACCTAATATTCATGACTGTCATAAAAATTATATCCACTTACATGTAGTTCACTAGTTGACACACTCAGCTTTTTCACGTAAACATTTAATAATGTCAAGAAATGAAAGTAGAAGGCCAATCACTATTCATCAACTGTTGATAGCCAATCACTATTCATCAACTGTTGATAGCCAATCACTATTCATCAACTGTTGATAGTAGAAAACAATTTAGCCGGATGCTGCTAGAAAATCAAAATATGAAGCAATGTATTAAAATCAATCTGTGTGAATTGAAATTAACTTACATAATTATAATTATATCGAATGGGAAAAATGCTTTATGGATGTTCCCTAACATCTATAGCAAAGTAGCCTGTCAACCTACCCAGCATCTAACATATTTAACATAAATAATTTAAGCCAAAAGTGGCACCTCTGTGTGTGTTTTGATCACAGCGAGCTCACACTTACTTGTCGAGGTATTTCCTAACAGCAGCAAGCACCAAGGGACGAGGATGGATGACTTCTAGATTGCCTCGCGGCATCTGTAACACAACGCTTGTCTCCCCTCTTACTGCAGTCACGATACGTGAACCTCTTTCCACTCTACGCACACCTTCGTCAAACAGATGAGCTTTCTCGTCAAGTAGGCGTTCCAGATCTAGTAAACAACAACATAACAATAGGAACACATCTACAATAAAGCAAACAATTAGATTTGTTAATGTTGTCTCGGAATATTCAAATAGTCATTATCCAACTTTCTTTGATCAAAAGGTGAACTGAGAAACATTATGTAAATCGATTAATATTTAAGCGAATACATACCTTAGCGCTTGTTTGCAATGTTTAAATATTCGTGACAAAACACTCTAAATCGGGTTATAAAATAATGTGTGTGTACAAATTTTGTGACTTGGGGTTGGACATGAAAAATGCATACTTTTTCCCAGTTTGCAGTAACCTGTAACATATGAGACAAAACACAGAGAATCTATTGCTAGGTTTTAAAATGTAAATTAACATTTTACTTCAAGAGTATGACATTATTTCTCAGTGAATCTGTAAGTGAACATATTTATGCTAGTTATCATTGTGCTTAATGCACTTACAATGAAATATGAATTATAAACTTTATATTAACTTGGATCTAATAGCAGCGCAAACAGTGAAAACAATCTATGAAAATGGACCTGAAACGTTGTTACTGAGACTAACACAGCGTAGTGTGTGGACCAGAGTTGTTAACAGCAGAAACTCATCATGGATGGCAAACGATGTACAGTTGGACACCAACTGAAATTTCAATACACATTATTAGCTGTGTTGTGTTTAGATATTGTCTATACCCTGTATTAGGAAGAAAACATTGTATTAAGTGAGCAACTAAAGCACAAAGTAACTACAGCTGCAGCAGCATCAGGTATCATCCAGTTAAAATATATTTGGCTCCGAGCAGCTCTTGAAAACCATTGAACATCAGAAAATTAATAATAATAATGACTTGAAAATACTGAATTTTGGAAATGATGGAATTGTATTACCTTGTCTATATTGACTTTGAAAAGGCTATACTTTTACTACAAAGTTGTGTTGTGTCACAACAAACCAAGCATGGGCCAGGAATATAACCTTGTTTACAGCAATGCATGGGCATTGAGTTGAGAATGAGCTCTTGAAAATATTTTAGGTGTAGATTTGAATAGTGGTTTTGTCCATTACTCTATCAAGTTTTCTTCTTTGGTTGCTGACCAGTTACAATCATTTCGTCAGTTGAAAGGTCGATGTTATCACACAAAGAAATGATATGTATACCTGGAATTATTGCGCTTTACAGAGAATATGGCATTCCAGCAGTTAACAAATCTAGGCTAAAGGAAAGTGTTTATCAGCTTGTAGAGGATTCTCCATTGTTGTGTATAGAGAAGGGTGGACGCTACATTTAGATGAGTTACGATCATTGCATCACTTACCTCCACATTGTTCATATATAACCTGTACCTCTCAGTAAGTCCAAGTACTACTTCCTAAAACACAAAACATGTAATATTCAGATAAACAAGCATATTGTTTTCTATTCTGCTAACATAAAGCTTAGTTGTATATCACTTACAGTGCTTCAACATTCTTTTCGCACCCAAATGATGAGTGATAGTCTTTAAATCATAAACAAGTAATATTTGTCTTTAGATAGAGTACTTGTTATAAGTTAAAACAATTAAGTTGACTGGTTGGAATCTCTTGATTAACATGCTCACAATATACACAATGTTTGAACAATTGGCCTTTTTTACTGTACCCAATAGTATCATACTGCTAAACAAGTGAATAAACTGAGTCATTTCTAACTCATAAAAAAGTTAAAACGAGAGACATTACTCACCAAAAACACATCAAGATGCATACTTTACCCATATATTATTGAAATTATAGACATTTCTGTACAATATTTATTTTTAAAATGTAACTATCAGGAAGATTTTCATTCTTGTTAATATACTACATACCTCATTGGCAAATGCGCAGACCGCCATCTGTGTACAGAAGTGTGGGAATTTGACGTTCACACCTTTGTTGTCAGACCAAGCTTCAAGCTTTCCAGCTTCTCCATTGAACTCTAGTGAAAGTAAAAATACAGACATTAATTTATTCACGACACACAAACATGTGTAGTTACATAAATGTTGAATACAGGATTAATCAAACCAGAATGTCTGGTGGCAGAAGTGGAGAACTAGCACTGGAAGGGTTAACCTTCCCAGATCAGTTTTCTGTTTGACATAAAGATCAAACCAAAACATATTACTATGGACAATCTAAATCTGCAAAATTCAGTACTTTTAAGCTTTTGGTATCTAACTATTATAAACGAGAACAAGATCAAATGATTAACCTCATCAAAAAGGCTGACGCTATACAAAGGTCAAGGTAAGCAAATAGCATGCAATCCAAAAAATCTAAACATGTTTAAAACTTGTGTTTAGTATTTGGAATGTTTTTTTGACGCTAATTTAAGATGACAAACAGTTTGGAGAAAGCGTTTATATTTATAAAATGTAAGGTCTGTAGTATATTAGCATTATACAGTATTTTAAATAGCAGTAGTAATACATACAAGTAGACACAGGTACACGTTGGCTGTATTAGTCATTCTAATAACTGATAATCTTGGTGGATCATAGCATTTGTTGCAATAGTGGGGCATTGAAGTTTAATCTAGATCATAAATCAATGCAGACTTTATTTGTGTCGAATTCAAAATGTTTATGTGGGTGCAGAATTATTTAAAGAAAATCACTCGCAATTATGTGAAGACGAAATGAAGCGATTTAGACACACAGTATAAACAGAAGAGAAAATACTGTCCTTTTTATCTACATAATTGCATACATTTATTAGAGAATTATAAACATCAACAAACATGTCAAAGTGTCATTATATTACATACAATTTATTGCTTTTAATATCATATGTATATGTTGTCAAAACCTGCAGTTAATTAATTCAAACATTTCTATGGTCACACTATTGTCTAAGATGCTGCATCTTGAATTTAAAATGGCCACCATTAAAATTGATTTATCTTACATTTAGTCTACAATGTTACATTTATATGATAAAACTACTCACATTTAGATGATTAGTAAGTTATTACATGACAGCAAACATAATGATTTCTCTATATGTTTTCAACACATTTTTACGTTTGTTTGTAGTATAATAAGAAAACTATACTACATGTATATGAAAACTTTGAAATATGTTTTGGCAAAACGATAAGAAAATGTTAAATACCTGGAGTGAATCTATATATAGATCCACTGTGAACCTGAACAGCAAAACTATGAGAATTCAGAGTCCGACAAATGTTCATTACTGAACCTTCATCGACTTTTGTCACTGAACTGGAACATAAAAATAAGTTTTTGTTACAATATGATAAAGGAGGTTATATTATGTAGAACAAAATGCTGTTTAAATTATTGAAATAGGGTTAGAACTTTCAGAAATATTGCAGAACTTGTAATGGAGAATAAAGCATTTTTCGGTAATTGTCTTTGAGAAACGCAGTTAAAAGAATTGCCAAAAATGTACGTTACAAAGAAAACCTGATGCCTTCACATGGGATACTTCTTCGAATAACAGCAAGTGATCTTTTATGTGCACTTTTCCACAGACAGGATACCACACACCATGACTTTTAATGAACCTGTCAGAGATCACTGGTTGGAACAGGAAATAACCAAATGGGTCCACTTATGTGGATCGATCCTCAATGAACTACCCTAGGAGATAGATGGCTTTAATCAGACTTTTTGGTGACCAAGGTTTGACAAGCTTATTCTATGTAAAAAGTTGTGCTGATTCCAAAAATGCCACTCTTATTGACCCCACGTACGACAAAATGGGCATTTTGGCCAAATTTTGGTAAAATATGACCAAAATCATTCATTTTTGGTTTTTATTATTTGACAAACTTATTATATGTAAAAATGGGTGCTGATTCCACAAATGTCAAATATACCCATTCGGCAGTTACTTCAATTTAAAAGGAACCTGGCACTAACATCTTGTAAAGTCTTATTTGGCGGTCTTGAATGTAAATAATGTGACAGAGGGTAGTGGACTCTAAACGCAATATTGGTGTTTAATAGTTTCTGGTATTTGAGAGAAAGCATTTATATTCCGGTTGAAATACTCGCAGCCGGCTGTTATACTTGATTAATGAACAGTTTTACTATAAACTATAGACTACATGCATTTTGAATTCACGAATGTCAAGCACAAATGGTGTGGGATGAAATGAGTGATGTTAGAAGGGTCAGAATGCGCAGAGAGAACTGCTAACGAAAGTCGTCTGGTAGTTGGCGGGAAACAGTTTCAATATGGCTGCACTATCATTTCCTGTCATAGATTAATGGTTTGTGTAAACATGTGACTTGGAATCCAAACAGTTAACAGTCAGATAAAAGAACCAGGGAAATATTTGTAGCATAATTAATGAAATATTTTAACCTTTGATTTTATCATTCCTGAAACTGAAACACTGCTTGCTGCTTTTGTATAGAGTTAAAGGCACATTCTCCAGTCTTAAAATGGATGTCACCGTAGCTTATTTCTGGTTGATACAACATTTCTATATATTTTACTTACATTCGTTTACTTGCAATATCAATACAATATACCATGCCTATCCAATATGTTTGTAGTAGCTTTGGTCCATGAACTTTTGCATACGATACAATTACTTTGGTAAAAAGTACACAGTAAACTATTATAACAATTTGAATGACCAGAAACACATAAGATATATTGGTATGGTAAGCAATAAGATATAACTTTACTACATAATTATAGCATGATCTATTAGTCAGAAATTAGTTGGGATTATAATTAAGTTTTTCTCTCGTTACTATTATTATAATTATAATAGCATCATCTATATGTTTTACAAATTCAAAGCAAAATTCAGCTTAATAATTGCTTTATGCGTTAGAATTAAGTTTATAATTATTTTAAAGAATAAACTGTTTTTTTACATCATCTATTTGGAGCTGACATTTATTTTGTGTAAAATGAAAATAAAGTATTTTTGTCAGTTAGAACTAAACTACGTGTCTGTACAGACAGTACGACAAAGCGAAATAATTTTACCGTAGAATCACAACCAAAGGAATGACAAATAATTATCCCTCAATAGCAAGGCATTATTAATATGGGATAAGGTTATTCCGCCATCGGCCATATAATTTTAAGACATGGACCCGGTAGCCTCCGTGCCTAACATCAAATTATTTAACCTGCAATTCTCGAACGCGATCAACCGGGCACTTGATAGCAAAATATTAACATCCGGGTCACTGTCGGTGAAAATACTGTTATAAAACGCACGCTCACAGCAGTTTATTTCAACAGTTATGTTTGTCTATACAGCGATGACAAGTTTTTAAGAATTATTATGTACTAGTCACAATCTACAAAAGGAACTGGGCCATTCTTGACAATTTCTTTGGGAAGAACGTTATCCAGGAAATTTTGCTTAGGAGTGGGTGGGGGGACCACGTTTACTCTGTCTTACATCGATAAGGACAACATTAAATCCGTTTCATTGTTGGTGTGAATCAAGAAAACGGCGAAACATTTTTAACTTTATGGAATTATTAATTAGGAATTTGATTCTCAGAAATCAATAAAGCAAGGCTCTAAAATGTCTCTAGAATGTTGAAACTTCAGGGAGCTTTGCCTCCATAACCTCCGCCATGGCTGTCTCTGAACCCCCTCGGAGGCCATTACCAGACCCCATGGGCTCCCGGCAAGTTCGCTCCATCGTAATCCAACCCCTCCCCTTATTGTTTTCTTAGATCAGCCACTGGGATAAGGTGGGTTTCTTGGGGACTATGTATAGTTCGCGAAAGACAATCGGATATTAATAATATAACGCCGTGGTTGTCTTAGGTGTATTTTCACCGAGACAGTAATGGCGGCCGGCGAATGTGACGTAGTGATGCGTTCGAGAATTTTAATTATTTATAACTATCAGTAAAATATCAAAATTATTAAAGATCGCTTATTATGTTGATTTATGGACTAAGTGTTTTCCCTACGCCTTGTGCGATCTAAAAATTTGCGACACTCAATTTCTAACTGCTGTCGCCCTTTAAATGACGTGGGAGCAAACTGCTACAACATTGCAACTTCTCAGTTATTTTCGATACGGACAAAGCCGAGTTTAGTGCGTTCTAAAATAGACTGGTCAAACGTCGAATTTGCGCAAAATAAGTCTCGATAAACCGAACCATTGCGATAACAGTACAGTGCATGAGGTAATTTTGTATTTTCTGCAAAATAATATTTCGTGTTGGAATGGTATCTTGGACATAAATCAGTTTCACCATAAATCTTTGTTATGATCTTACACTTCTTTTGCCATAACATGTTACACGTTATGTGGTCGGATGTGAACTTTTCATGCATGTGTATTTTCGTTCCTTATAACTTTAGTTATAAATGCGGAAGTGACGACTTCTCGAAGTGACGACTTCTCGCATGCAAAACAAATGTCCTCAATGTGGTAAAGTGCACATAAAATACCCTTGCTCATTAGCATTGATTTCTTTTGGCCTATTAATCAGCATGCATAGGCTACACTTCTTCGAATAACAGCACGGTCAGTGAGCACGCGATCTTTTATGTGCATTTTCCCACAGACAGGATTGCACACACTACAGCTTTGGAAAGACCAGTAATTGATCATTGGTTGGAACGGGAAATAACCCAACAGGTCTACTGGATAGGATCGATTCGTCAACCTATTGAACTGCTGGCTGACGCTCGAAGTGAAATGTGTTGCATTTCGATATTTGGTAATATATCTTTCATACTATGTGACGCATGATTGTCAAACTTGGTATGCTAATACCTCATGGGATATCAGTATGCAGTGTACCAAAAATAGGTCACAGATACTTTTCACAAAGCACTTGGTATTATATGAAATGCCTTGTTTGGTGTATTTATTTCTTACTAAATGTATGTGACACATAATCTTAAAACTTGGTATATAGTAGTACATAATAGGAGAGAAAACACTGTTCTTGTTTATCTGAAGAGTTGTAAAATGTAACTATATTACATTAAACCACTTGTTATACAACGTAGGAGCGGGATGTAGCTCGGAGGTAGAATGTCTGCATGTGGCGGGATGGGTCGAGAGATCGATCCTCCACAGCACAAAACATTTTTGTGGGCTATTTTCCGTTCTAGCCAGTGAAACATGTCTGGTTTATCAAATTCCGTGTTGTGTGCTATTCTGTCTATGGGATAGTGCACATAAAAGAC